>JAVHLV010000462.1:0-42235 GCA_036785495.1 Colletotrichum neosansevieriae
AGGAATTTATAAATATATTAAATAATAATAATAATAATAAACGGGTTAAGGAATTTAATACTAATAGTGGCTTAGAATTTAATAATAAACAAATAAAAGCTATATATATCTATTAGGGTATTATTTATAATATAAAGCCTCCTTATATCTATAAGCCTAATAGCATAGTTAAATAAATAATTTGTACTATAATAAATAAAGTATAAACTATACTATATAATTCAGGCTTACTACTATACTTATAGAGTGAAGCCTTTTTAGCTGCCTTATATTTATATAACAGAACCCTATATAGCTCTATAGGCTATAAAACGCCTTATAAGTTAAAGAATAGCTATAAGCTAGATATATCTAATATAAGAATATAGAGTAGTATATGCTATTATAAAAATAAAGACTCTAATCTAAAGAAACTAGATATAAGGGCAAAAAAGGGAGCTATAATAAACTATAGCAAAAATGCCTATAGAATATGGGATCTAATATCTAAAAGGGCTTTATAGTCTAAAGATATAGAAATCCTTGAAAATACCTTTATATCCTCTAATAATAAAGAGCTACTAATAACTATAAATCATCTACTAATAATCAATAATAATAATAATAGCAGAAATAATTAAGCTGAAAATAGCTCTATTTAGTTTGATATTAACCTATAAGAGGATATATTAAATAATAATAATAATAATAATAATAATAATAATAATAATAATAATACTAGCTTTAATATTAAGATATAAATCCCCTAATCTTATATTAATAAAGAAGCCTATACTTAGGTTAATAATAGCGCGCTACTTTTATTAATAGAAGACTATTTAAGGTTTAATATATTATCTACTATTAATAAAACTAATAAAAAGGCTTCTTATATACTCTCTACTACTAGTTTAGTAGAGCCTGCTATCTATAAACAAGCTATAAATAATATAAATAAAGATAAGTGAGTTAAAGGAATGCTTGCTGAAATAAGAGAGCTAGAAAATATTAATATATAGGAAATAATCCCTAAACCACTAAAAAATAATAATAATAATAATAATATAAATATATTAGGTGGTAGATAGGTATATACTTTAAAAACCAATATAAAAGGGGAAATTCTATACTATAAGGCTAGGTGGGTAGTATAAGGTTTTAATTAATATATAGGTATTAATTACCTTAAAACCTTTAGTACTACCTATAGGCCTAAAAGCTATAGATTTCTATTATATTATAGTATATATAATAACTAGGATATATAGCAGTATAATATCTCTAATGCCTTTGTCTATATAGAGGTAGATAAAGAGATATATATATAACTGCCTACTGGTTTTATTTATAATAAAAATACTAATAAGCTAGAATTTAATATAAATTCCCCTATAAAACTCTATAATAATAACTATATATTAAAGCTTAAAAAGGCCTTATATAGCTTAAAGCAAAGCCCACAACTATAGTATAAACACCTATAGTCTATTTTAATAAATATAGGCTTTAAGGTTTTACCTTATAATAAAGCCCTATTTATATTAAATAATAATAATAAATAAGCCTTAATAGCATGCTATATGGACGATATGCTTATAGCTATACCAAATAATACTATAACTGAATATATATATAACTCTTTATTAAAGAGTATAAAAATAAAGCCTATAGGGGTGCCTAGTAAATTCCTAGGCTACAAAATAACTATAGACTGTCAAAATAAGGCTTTATATATATATTAAAGCCAATATACTGAGAAAATACTTAATAAATATAATAAAAAATATATATATCTAGCTGAAATACCTATAGATAATAATATAAAGCTATATAAAAATATAGATATAGCTAAGCTAGAAGAAATAACTATATATTAACAGCAAATAGGAGCTCTACTTTACTTAGCCTTAAAAACTAGGCTTAATATAGCTCTAGCTATTATTACCTATACTTAATATATAAGTAATCCTTCTAAAGAGCACTTTATAGCCCTAGATAAGATATAGGGCTATTTAAATAAATATCCTACTTTAGGATTATATTATAACTGTAATAATAACTGGCTATATAATAATAATAATATTATTAGATTTTCAGACTCTAATTAGGCTAGAGATCTAGATAATAGAAAGTCTATAACTGGCTATATCTTTACTTTTAGACTATATAATATAATTAGCTGGAATAGTATTAAATAAAAGACAGTTGCTTTAAGCACCTGTGAAGCTGAATATATAGCTCTAACAGAGTCTATAAAAGAGGCTATATATTTATATAATAACTATAACTATATATATAAAGTTCTGGGCTATAAGGCTTTAGATAAGCCTAAAGTATTAATGGATAATAAAGCAGCTTAAAAGCTAGCTTAAAACCCAGAATTTTATAAAAAAGTTAAGCATATTAATATAAAATATTATTTTGCAAGAGATAATGTTATAGCTGAAAAAGTATTCTTATATTACGTTAATACTAAAGATAATATAGCAGATATATTAACTAAACTGCTAGGAAAAATACTTTTTCACTTAATAAAAGATACTTGCAATATATTAGAAAAGGGTTTTTTACCAGATTATAATAAACCTATTAATAGGTATAATAAAAATATAAAAGACTCTAATATTCAAAGAGTTAATAAGCTACTAAAATAATATACTATATATATATCTGGTTTTCCCTAATATAAATACTAGAATTTTTCCTATAAGGTTTTTTCTAGTATAAATAAATAAATAAATAATAAAGTATAAAAATAATAATAATAAGTACTGGTTTTTCCTATTAGGTTTTCCAGTATAAATATCTCTTAAGCAATAAGCTATATATAATATATATACCTTAAGGGGGGATATAAGAGATATACTATAAAACTCTATACTAAAAATATATAATAATATAGAGGCTATATAATAGAGGTTAATTACGTAATACAGTGTATTACAGTACTATTAGTACTGTGTATACTGTTAGAAGAAGCCTCTAGAAAGCTGTGGAAACTGCTAGCTTTCACTGCCTAAGTTAAGGTTAAACCTAAAAGGGTTTTGGGTTACTGAATTACTTAATAAATAACCCAAATAAGGAAATAAGTGGGGCAGCTTAGCAAGCAGCTTATGCAGCTATAGAAGGCTCTAGAAACTAAGCCTTAAGTATAAATAACTCGCCTCTCCCTCTCTAGAATACTCCCTTTTACTTAGAAGGTAGACACTTCAATATTAACTTATTTATACTTATTATTTCCCTTTTGAGCTATCGATTACGTCATCAATGATTACGTAACCTAAGACTCTTTATAAAAGTATCTATAGAGTTATTATTACTATTAATCTATCTTACCTTATAGATCTCCCTCCTCTTATAGAATTATTAAAGTGCTATAATATTAATTATTAATTACTTTTCTTTTATAGTACTAAGCTTAATAAGGCATTTATATAGTAAGTATAAATTAGTATAGATAATTATAGAGATATAAGGTTTTTTAAGATAGTTAGTAATCTTTCAAAGTATTATTATAATAGTATAGATAAGGTTTATATTAATAACTATACTATAGACTTTAGAAGCTAAAATGCTTTAAGTAACCCTTTTATATTTTATTAAACTAAAGTAAATAGTATTACTATAAACTATAAATATATTATTATTTATTATCTTATTAGCAAGAATAATAATAGATTTAATCTATAATAAGAGGTTTAAATTATTAGTAAAAGAGCTATTAATAAAAATTAATAGTTTAGCTATTACTAAGTTAATAGATATAAATATAAAGCTATAGTTAAGGTTCCCCTTTTGCTATTTAAGATATTAATTAGGCACTTTTTTATCTTTAGTAGTTAGCTCTTAATACTATATAGCTATAGATAGATTAAAGTATATCTCTAGTTAGTAAATTAATATAATATATATATCTCTCACTCTTTATTAAATATATTACTATTTTTATTTAGTTAAAGTAGCCTTTAAGTTAATAAGCTTAATCTTATTTTCTTATCTCTTTTAGTATAGAGTAAGACTACTATTTATATATAGTATAATAATACTATTATTAAATATTAATAAGTTATTTAGGTTAAGTTATTATTTATTATTTATAGTAAAACTAGCTTTTATAAGTTTATTATCTTCTTATTTAGAGAAACTTAGTGTTAAAAGTTTAATTATATTATTAGTTTATATATTAATAATACTAAAGCTATAAGTAGTAGTTAAGGAGATTAGTAAGTATAGGTTAAATAAGAATTAATCTATCTTAAGCTTTTCTCTATAATACTTACTATAGATTACTTATTAATAAGTTCTAGCTTCTATAATACTATATAGAGGTTTAATAATCTTTATAATTTAATCCTTAGGGTATTTACTTTAAGTTTTACTTAGAAGGTTTGCTAATATTATCCTGCTAAGCTCTATTTAGGATTAGATATATACTTATATAATATCTCTAAGCAATAAAATAAATCCTCCTGCTATAAAGAATAGTGCTAAAGCAAGAAGTAGTTATTAACTTACTCTTTAAATTATTAGTGATTATATAAGGATTAAAGTCTTATTATTATTATTATAACTCTAAATAATAAGTTATAACTTTTTATATAGTTAGTTAGTTTCTTTTTCTTTAACTTTATAAACTATATAGAATTTAAAGATTTAGGTTTTACTATAAATAGCAGCATTATAGAGAATAATTTTAAAAATACTATATTTCTAAAATATAGTTATCTTAGCTATTATAGAGGTAGAGAAAGGTTTTCTTAGTATTATAACACCCTCTTTATATAGATAAATAGTAAGGTTATAATATAAATACTCTTTTATTATTAAGAAGATTATAGTATTACTAATCTCTTAGCTAAGAGCTTTTACTATATTAATAATAAAAGTAATAGTAACTATAGTATCTTCTTATTTATTTTAGTCTATAAAGTAGTTACCTTTTTATATTAGGCTTATAGTTAGTATTATAATAGCTTCTATATAGTTTTTTAGTAGTCTCTCCCTCTTATATAGAGGTAGGACTTTAAGTAATATTAATACTAATATTAATATAGTATTACTCTTATTTAGTATTTCTATTCTTTTAGTATTTTAGTCTAGAGAGTCCTTTAGTATATTATTATTATCTTTATTAGTGTTATTAATATTACTAATATTATACTATAAATAGATAACTATTAATTAGAAGGTTTAAGGTCTATATAAAAAGTTAAGTATATAGATCTTACTATTAATAATAAGGAGTTTATATAGTTCTTACTATCTCTTCTTTTTATAGTAAATATATATAAATAAGAGTAGTAATAGCTATAGAGTTCTATAGATATCTAGTCTATTATAGATAGTAAGAGCTTCTAAAACTTAGTATAAAGCCTAGACTTTTTAGAGATCTTTTATTACTCTTTATATAGTAGCTATCTATTTCTAGATTTCTAGAGATAGAGAGGATTTATTAATAAGGTATAAGTATACTCTAAAGATAAATAATATTAAGATTAGGCAGTTCAGCTCTATAGTATTATTAATAGCCTTTAAAGCTATTTAGAGAACTATTTTATAAGCTATATTAAAGAGGTTTCAGAAACTTATATTATAAACTCTCTAAAGGATTATATAATATTTCTTAACCTTATTTATAGAGTTATAAGCCTTAATAGAAACTTTAGTAATAGTTATTAATATTAAATAGAGTATATTATGCTACTTAAAGAAGCTAAAATTAGTATTAGTATTAATAATTACTATATCTAGAGATCTAAGGTAGGTATAGATCTAGCACTATTTAAGTATATTAAATACTATACTTATTAATAGATTCTATAGAAGTCTTTCTATATTAAAGATAGTAGTAGTATTAACTATGTAAAGTATTAGTTTTAAGTTAAGGTAGATAATATTAATAAATATAATATAGTTAAAGTTAGAGTTATCCTTAAGAGTGAATTTAAAGTAATTTAGAGCTTCTATATTAAGTTAGTATTATTTATAAAACTTTATTAAATATTTCAGTATTTATATCTTAACTTAGTAGCCTAATTACTATAAAACTCTATAAAGTTAGTAAACTAATAAATATCTAAAATATTAATAAAGTTAGTATAACTTAGTTTCTATAAAGTTATTTTAGGCTGAAGTTTTCTATATATTTAATAATTACTATAAATACCTCTATTTATAGATAATAGAGATAATTAGGTCTCCTTAATATAAATAGTTTCTTAAGTTATTAAATTAAATACCTAGGTTATCTATATCTATAAAATATATTCAGCCCCAATATAATTACTCCTATTACATACAGCGCAGCGTTACCCGCGCTGTTACTGTTCCACTAGTCTATTTAGCCAGAGCATATATCTAACTTTATATAAGGGTTTACTTGCTAGCAGGAACATATTAGGTTCCTATATTATTATCCTTAACTAGTAGAGAGCATAGGTTAAAGTGCCTCTATAGTGTTTCCCGAATTATGCCTATAAACTGGGTAAATTTATCATAGTCTTTTTTGCAGGGAGCTGCGTTATAACTATAAACTTAATATCTATAAAATATAAAACAAAAGGGGTATTTACTAATATAATATAGAATATTATTTCTCTAAAAGATATAGAAATAACTATTATTTTTATTAATTCAATTACTTCTCTTAGACTAAATTTAATACTTACTCCTCCTATAGTAATAGGGTTAATTATAATATTAAGTAACTTAGTCCTTTTAAGTATAATAAACTAGTTATAACTAGCTATTAAGAATTCTATAGCTTCTATATCTAGAATACTACTCTAGAAAGTCTTTAAAGAATATCTTTTATTAAGTATAAAGATATTAATAGAAATATTATTAGTTATTTATTTAAAGAGGTTATAGTAAGTAATTCTATAGTAGGTAGCTTAGTTAAGTAGGTACTTAGTAATAATATTCTTATTTACTAAATATATTAATTAAGTATTTAGGTTTATAAATTAAGTAAAGAATAACGTTTACTAGTTATTATTAAATTATTAATCTTCTTAACTATTAATAAAGGCTGGGACTATAAGGGCCAGAAAGGATAGTAAATAACATAACTCCACCCACAAACGGGCTAGAATAACAAAAATAGGCTTAAAAAATATATAAAGCAATTCGCAGATCTAATTAAAAGAGATCACTAAAAAAGAGCATAAATTCACTGAGAAAATCCTAAAAAACTTAAGAATAAAGTATTAAGGTATTAATAATATTAAAGATAAGTCCTCTCCCTTTTCCTATAGACCTTTTATAATAGACCTATATGCTAAGAGGGATCTCTTAGAAATTATACTGCTAAGTCCCACTTATCCTATTCTAATTATTCCCTTAAAACTCTTTATAATATTATAAAGGAGAGTCTTAATAGAAAAATAAATCTACTTATATAAAAAATATATAAAATCCTATTTATAGACCCTTCTATTTAATAGTTTCTTCTTAGCAGGCAATTTTACTATTAAGAAGGTCTATTAGATACTATTATTTTCTATTATAAACTATACCTTAATAATAGCCTTATAATCTCCTCTTTCTTATTATATTTCTTATCCTATTCCAAACTCTAATATAGCTAAAACTATCCTCTCCACTAAGGCAGATATAAGAAATTATAGTAATATAACCCTTTAAAAGTATTCTACTCTATCTATTTCTATTAATTAACTCTCTATTAGATATAGTCTTCTCTATTATAGTTATATTTATCTAAGATATTAGAATATTTAGAATAAGATAGTATATCTATAATTATAACTTATAGTTAAGGTTTAACACTTATACTTTAACCTAGTATTTAAAGGACTTATATTTAAAGTTAGTATTCTAGATAATTAAGTTTACTATCTAATATATTAGATAAAGCTAATCCTAGCAAATCTCTTAGAGGGGAAATTATAAGCTTATTATTATCTCCAAAGTTCCCTATATTATTATCTAGAAGTAAGGGTTAGCTAGATTTAGATATAGGGGGTTATATAGAAAAGAAAGGATTTTTCTTAAAGTCTTATTAGCTATATAGAGTATCTTATAGAGTAAAGCTAATATTAATAGGTATATTATAGAATTCTATAGTAATAGCAGAAATATATTAGTTAACTAAAGGGATTTCTATATTAGCAAAGAGTTCTCTATCTCTCCTAGCTATATAGCTAAATTATAGTAATAAGATACTCTCTTAAAGAAATACTTAGACCTATTTAATATATCTAAGCCTATATATAAACCTATCTCTTTATTAGGTTAAATTAACTATATAATAACTAGTTAATAGGATTATTCTGAGATATATCAGGGCTCCTATCTTATAGTACTATCTGTTAAGATTATTTATAGTATCTATAAATTATTAGTTACTTTCTAAATCCTATATAGA
Organism: Colletotrichum neosansevieriae; assembly: GCA_036785495.1. NCBI lineage: Eukaryota > Fungi > Ascomycota > Sordariomycetes > Glomerellales > Glomerellaceae > Colletotrichum > Colletotrichum neosansevieriae. The sequence goes on from JAVHLV010000462.1 coordinate 8,366, forward strand.
GTTCTAGTAAAAGCAATTACTATTTACTTAGTCTATAATAACTATTGCCTAATAACTATTATTATAATTAAGTAATAAGAAGGCAGCTATAATATCCTAAAAGTTACTTATACCTCCTCTTATTATGCTAACTATATCTGCTATAATCTCTATTCTAGGTATCTAAGGTAGTTCTTAAAGTGGAATATAGATAGAAAGCAGAAACCCTCTAATTATAAGTCTAAGAAGGCTTATAACTTTAAAGTTATCTAAGTTTTCTTATCTTATTAGTATCCCTTATATATTATAGAGGTTAGAAAGATATTCTACCTTCTCTATACTATTAATAACTAATTCTCACCTATATCTAGTTATTAAATAATCTGTTAACTACTAGTTATTTTATATATACTAAGGAACTACTAGAATAGGTTAATTATTATTTAGTATAGAGTTAGCAGACCTTATATAGTTAAAAACTGCTAAGTTATTATAGGATTTAAAGATAACTTATTCTGCTAAAAAGGGAGCAAGGTATAGTAATATTAATAGCTTTATAGACCTAGAATAATTATAATGCTTTGCTAAATTAATTAGTTACTACTAATTATTTACCCTTTTATACTTTTTAATCTTATCTCTTATTACTATATTTTAAATAGTTAGATACTCTGATAATCCTTTATTACTTTTTAAGGCCTTAGTATTAGATATACTAGCAGATTAGATCTATAAATAAATATTCTTAGATATAAGTAGGTTAAGACTTATCCTATTAGGCAAGGAGGGCTTTAAGTCTATAAATTATAGAATATACTTATCCTTCTAGTCTTTTATTGCTTCTAGTACTATCTGCTCTAGTATTCTCTTTCTATCTTTAAAGACCTAGTCTTAAATAGTCCTGTTTAGCTTTAAAGAGACCTAATACCTTTTAACTAGCTCTTTATTTATAAAAGTTACTAATAGTTAGTTAATCTAGGTTCTTTTTCTTACTTATAGAGGCTATTTTAGTAGTGCTAGGCTTCTAGATTATATAAAGAATCTAAACTAGTTAACTAGGTATAAACTAGAAGCTTATAATAGAGATTTAGTATAGTAAAGGTTAATTAGGTGCAGTTATCTTAATAAGACTTTAGTTATAATAGCTAGAGCTCTAGATAAGACTCTAGTTATAATATATATTAGAGTTTATAGTCTTTTCTCTACTCTTTTTCCTAACCACTAATTATTATAAAACTAATTTTATCTATTATATAAGTTAATTAGTAGCCCTAAAAAGACTACTCTATTTAATTTAGACACTTATAGATAGATAAATAGTATATCTAGAGCTTCCTTCTTAAGCTAGGCAGTTATACTCTCTCTTAGGCTTCTATTATTAAAGTTATCTTCTATGCCTCTAATTATATAGTACTAAAGGGGTTATCTAGCTTTAATAGGTCTTATAAGGTAATATATAATTACTATAATATCTATAGAGTATATTAAAGTCTTAGTCTCTAATATTCTAATAGTATTATATAGGCTAGCAATAATATACTATAGTTTAGAAGGAGAAAATAACTCCTATACTATATTTAGAGTTTTACTGTAGTATTTAATAAGTATATATTTTATTAGTAAATTAGAGGGATATATCTAGCTAGTTATATCTTAGTATTATAGAGGTGGAGTTTTATATTTAATTATTAATAGCTAATACTTTAGTTTCCCTATAGGTTTAAAGCCTAATATATTTCTAATAATCTAGTTTTATACCTAAAATCAGCTCTTACTTAGTTTATTAGATATAGGATCTATTAGTTATCTAATATTAGAAGTAGGAAGCTTTAAGGATCTCAGCTCCTAAATATAGTTATTTAGAGTGTTACTATTATTAAAAATAATCTTTCCTATTATAATATTTTTAGAAAGAAAGCTAGTAAGAGGAAAGAGTAAGTAATTTGCAGACTAAATAGATAGATTAAATAAGAGTAGTTATAAAATCTAAAAATATTATAATATAATAGTTAATATTAAATATCTCCTATCTGAGAGAATAGGTTAGGTAGTATATATAAATATAGATAAAAAAGAGAAGATTTTAGAGACTAGAAGGGTTAATAATACCCTCTTATACCTACTAATTACCTTAAAGTGCTAGTAATTTATTAATATCTTATAAAAGGAATAATTAACTTCTTCCTCTCTTAGTTCTCTTAGCTCTAATAAAGGTAAAGTAAACTTAGAATAAAAAATCTAATAATATATCTAATAGTGAATTAGAGCAGTTATTTATAAGGAAAAAATAAAGAAAATAGCAGCTATTAGCAGTTATTAAAGTAAGAGATCTAGTTATAAAACTAGATAAATATCCTCTTCTATTCTCTAATATTAACTTCTCTTTCTCTAATAGTTATCTTTCTCTCTATCCCTTAATCTTAACTTAACTCCTCTAAATTCTTCTTCTTATATCTGCAAATTACCTTCTCTTACTATAGCTAACTATAACTTTCTTATATTAAATATTAAGAATACTAATTAGCTTTATCCTTATTATCTTTCCTTAAAAGCTACCCTCTAGATACTTAGTTTTAATATCTCTATATCTTAGATAAAGCAGAATAATATATCTCTTTTTATTTAGTACTTTAATAACTAACTTTAAGTAATCCTCTTTTTTTTATACTTCTTATTACTTAACTAATATCTATTATCTTTTTAGGCTGCTATAAGCCTTACTTAGCTCTATCTTAATATTTCTAGTAATAAATATTTAGAAGTAGCCTTTATTCTATAAGTATTTTCTAATAAAACTACTAATATAATAAGACTAGCTTTCTAGAAAGTTTATCTTAGTAAGTAAGATTTTAATTAAATATTTAAGGTAACTAAAGGAACTAGTAACTTTTACTATTAAGTCTTTATTCACACCTCTACTACCTTCTTTTTTAGCTTATAGTAGATAAAGGTCTTTTAGTATATAGTAGCTGCTTATAGCTTATTTATCTAATTTTAAGGTAGTTATAATATAGTATCCTATATCTATTATAAGGAGTATACTTATATTATAAGAAACCCTATAACTAGTATTTTTATCTATAAACTATACTTTAAATATATTTCTATACTAGGTACTTCTTATACTAATTGCTTCTTTTATAAAACCTAAGAGAATTGCTCTTATAATAACCTAAGCATTTATAAGTACTATAGATATAGAATTAAGCATAATAATAAAGTAAGAAAGAGCAGAGAATTTAATAGTATTATAATAATTTTATAGTTCTAAATCCTAGCTAATACTACTATATTAGCTATATCTAAATTTAACTTTTTAATCCTTTAAAATACTCTTTATCCTTAATAGGCTTAAAAGTATTATCTAGGAGCTAGGTTTACCTACTCTTAATACCCTTTTATACTAGAGCTACTTCTAGACTTTAATCTTATAGAGATTACTAACTACTTAGAGCTTTATATTATAGATTAAGAAAAGAAAGATAGAGTAACTAAATATATCTTTATAGAATAGAGGAAAAGGGAAGAAATAATAGAAATATTATTAAGTAGTAATAAGAATATAAAGGAAATATCCTCTAAATAGGTCTATAAAACTAACTTTAAACCCTATTTAAGTATAAAATTAATAAGATCTCCTTTATAAATATCTTTCTTTTTCTTACTAGTAATAGTATTATATAGCTACTTTTAGTATTAATAGCTTTATTACTATACCCTTAGTTATCTAGATACTAGTATTCTTTTTATAGGTTAGTAACTATACTTTAATATCCTCTTCTCTTTTCTTCTCTTCTATCTATCCTTAAACTATTAGTTCTCTTATTTATTTAATTTAGTAATAGCTATATCTATAGGGGGAGTTTTTAGTATTATTATTAAGAAGCTATAAATCTCTAATATCTTATACTTAGTATAGATATTAAAGTTATTAGCAGATAGATTACTATTATATTAAAAGATAGTTAGTAGTAGAGTGGTATATTTTAATAAGTTAGTGTTATCTCTTATTCTTATTGTTATAGTTTAAGAATATTATCTATAAAATCTTAAACTTTTAAAATATAAGAGATAAAGGAAAGAAAATCCTATAAATAAGTATAAATAGATCTATAAATTATTAAACTAAGTATTTAAGAATAAAAGAAAGATTATAAGTCTTTTAGATCCTCTATCTTAATATACTTCCTCTCTTTCTCCTTTAATATCTATAGGATTTCTACTACTAGTTACTATTTAGCCTTTAATACTTTAATTGCTATTTCTAAGTTTCTTAGATACTATCTTAATCTTATTATAGATTATAATATATCCTCCTCTTTATTTCTAATTATTTCTCTAGGTACTATTAGTTCTTTATTTTCTTCTTTTAGTATATAGTTATTATACTCTTTATTTCCTAGTACTAGGAAAACTTTAGCTAGGTTTCTCTCTAAATTAGATCTACAAATATCTATATTACTTAGTTTCTAATATCTTTTAGGTGTTTAAATAAATTTCTAAAGTTAATTTCTACTAAATATTCTGCTTATAATCTCTTCTCCTATTAATATTACTAGTTAATATAATAGGATATTAGGGGCATATAATAAGATATAAAAGGGGCTTTGCTATTAATAGTTAAGCTTTTTAATTAAAGATTTATTAATGTTGCGATGCGGTTCACAGCACTCTCAGCCTTATGAGGCTGCAGTGGCTGTACACTATAGCGCGTGATTATGTAATTGCACACTATAGACTATTTCACTACACTTTCTATGCACACTAATTTATAGCTAAGATAGTTGCTTCTTATAACTTGCTCTCACTTCTACCTATAGCTTATAATAGTTATAAGCCTAGCTCTATAGCTTATAAATACCCCTCTAACCTCTCTAAGCCCAGGAAAGGGCAAGCAGCTTTTCTCCTATTATCTTTTACCTATTTAAAATAACCTTATAATACTTAAAACCTTTTTAAAGTAACCTTATAATAATAGCTACACACTTTTTAATAACCTTCTCTCTAGAAGTGTGGCTCTAGAGCCCTGCTAACTAGCCTTACTAGTACCTTAACCTATACTTATCTATATAGAGCAAGAGCATTTAGAAGTATCTTAATTCTAATAGCCCTAATACTAGAAAGCCTTCTAATACTCTTAAAAGCACTCTAACTATTTAGGAGTTTATAGATAAGCATAATAACTACCTCTAGGCTAAGTATAAGGCTAATCTTATTAAGTATAAAGCAGCCCTCTAAAAGCAGAAAGCTAAGGAGAATCCCTCTTAGATGCTCTATAAGACTACTAAGTGTAATAACTCTATTAATATTATTAAGAGTAAGAAGTCTAATACTCCCTAATAAACTAGCAGAGCAGGTCTCACTACTTCTAAGCTCACAAAGCTAACCCCACTAACCCCTATTAAGTGCAAGGACATCTGAGACAAGTGGAGCAACATACCTAAATACCTTATCTCAGAGGCTCAGAGAGCAGCAGTCTTTGTCTTTAATATTAGCCCACACACTGCAAATAACTAGCAAAGCCCTATTTAGATAGAACTTAAGTAGTTCCAGAACCACTTCTAATAGTAGCAACTAGACTTTATGCTTACTGCACACTAAGACCTATGCCTATACTGGGGAGGCTTATATACCTATAGCTATAAAGCTTACCCCCTTAAAGGGAGTTATAAAAAAGGTATTAGGAGATGCTATTATAAGGTTAACCCCAGAGCCTATCTTAGATACCTTATAGGATATATACCAGAGATATATAACCTATATAGGATCTGGGTTCCTATACTTAACCAGGTTATTATTATATATAATATATGCTTTAATAAGTTAAAATTCTACTCTCTGGATAATAAGAAGGAGGCTATAGATATCCAGAGCGCCTAGATAATCGTTAATAAAGTTAAAATACCTATTAAATCCTCTAATATAGTCCTTAAGATCTTAGAGGTGCTTAATAAAGCAAATAGTAACTTTATAATAAATAAATAAACTACTAGCAGGCTTAAGTCCTCTATACTAGCTGCTTCTTATAGTTTAGAAGTATCTTATACTGCTACTATAATATAGTCTAAGAGCATACTAGCTAGAATATAGAGAGAACTACTCACTTCTAAATAAACTTCTAATCCTAAAAGTATACCAGAATTAAGTTTAAACCTTCTTATAATATCAGAGCCCTACCCTAAAGTATAGTATACTATTACTAAGAGTATAGACCTATATCCACCTGTTTTAAATGCTTAAGAACTAGCTACTTAAGTGCCTATAAAGGAGGAGAGCTTATAGTAATCTAGATAAGACTCCTCCTTAGCAGCTAAAACAGATTTCTAACCTGCCTGTTATTAATACTAATAAATTAACTATAAGCTTCTAATATAACAGAGTACTAGAGAGTGGTATCTAAGAGTTCTTATAACTCTTTATTTAGAAAAAAGCTTACTAGATAACTGCTAGAACGCTTTCTTTATAACCTTTATACCTGATTAGTATAAAGCTATTATAGAAAGCACTCTTAGATATAAGACTCTATACTCTACTATTATAGTATATCTATAGGATAACTCTAAGATATATCTAAATACTAAGTAAAAGATAATATACTTTATAGAAGACCTCTTAAAGCCTCTAAGTAACTATTTTAAAGCTAGAAAGCTAAGAGAGCTACTCTAAAGTATGTTTTAAGAGGCTATAAATAAGGAAATTAATAAGCTTATAGCTAAGAGGACCTAGCATATTATTAACTAGTCTAAGATATGCTTAAAGCCTCTTCTCTTAAAGTGGGTATATACCTATAAGTTTTAAGATAACTACCTTAATACCTGCAAAGCGTAAATCTATATATAAGGGGATATATAAGACACCTCCTCTCTTAGCTTAACCTATACTGCTATACTTATAGCTTAAAGCCTATATATAGTAGTAGTAATTACAGTCCAGTTTAACTATAAAATACTCTAATTTAACGTTATTAATATATTCCTAAATACAGATATTAACCTAGACAGAGAGCTAGTTACCTGCTACCTCCCAGATAGCTTTAAGCAGGCTAGTAAAGTTATAGAGCTTAATAAAGCTCTATATAGCTTAAAGGATATACCTCTTCTATAGTATAAGGAATTCTCTATAGCTTTATATAAGCTTAGGCTCTCTCTATATAATAAGGAGCCCTGCCTTTTTTAAGATAAGCACTATAAGGTTCTGCTTCTATTCTATATTAATAATATTCTTGTTTTATTCTATTAAGACTATACTTCTAAAGCTTAGAAGCTTATATAAGAGATTAAGAAACTATATAAACTATATAAATTAAGCCCTGTTAAATAGTATCTTAGAATATATATTATATAAGACTAAGCAGCTAAAAAGATTTATCTAGTCTATAACTAGTATATTAAGACTATTATAGAGCGCTTTAGCCTCTATAATAGTATTGCTCTAAGCACTTCTATACTAGTTACTAAGCTTATAAAGAACTCTAGTAAGGCTACTACTATAGAAGTTAAGAACTACTAATTACTTATTAGAAGTATCCTATATATAGTAATAATAATATACCTTAAAGTAGCCTTTACTATAGTATAACTCTCCCACTTCCTTATAAATCTAAGTGCATAGTACTTTACTATAGTAAGGCAGTATATATAGTATCTCTATATAACTTACTACTTTATAATCTGCTATAGTAGCTTAAAAGATAATAAAGAGACTTCTATACTACTAATTACTAGTAACACCTTATTTACTAATAATAAAGAGATATATAGGTTATTATAAGGCTATATAATAATACTTTTTAGAGGTGCAATTTAGTAGAAAGCAGCCTATTAAGTAACAGTTATAATATTAATAACTAAAGCAGAGCTCCTAAGCCTTAAGCATACTACTAAAGAGATAATAGCCCTTTAAAGGCTATACTATAACCTTATTTTAGAGCTCAGAGATATTTAGAAAGTCTATTATAATAATTAGCAGACTATTTAACTAGTAGTTAGAGAGGGAGAGTATATTTTAACCTACCTATAGCATATTAATATTTAGAATATATAGCTATACTAAGAGTATATAAAGGGTACTTTTAAAGTGCTCTATATACCTATAGATAAGATACTAGTAGATAAGCTTATAAAAAGCCTCTTCTAAGCTAAGTTTAAATACTTCTAAGTGCTACTAAACCTAGTAGATACTTACTATATTATTATAATAAAGAGAAAGTAAGTTTAAGAGTATAGAATAAAGCTCTATTAGGCCTAAAAGCTAGCAGATATTATTTGCAGAGCTATAGCCCCCCTATATATAATAGCTAGGCAGAAAAGTAATTCTTATAAGTATACTAGCCCCAGGCATACTAGCTCCACACCTCTCTAAATACTAATAAGTAAAGGATATTAATACTTAAAGGCATATATTTAATAATAGGAGTGCTCCTTAGTATAGATAGCTGTAATAAGGCAGTTAATAAAGCTATTAGCTATACTAGCAGGCAGCTTATAAAGAGCTAAAAGGCTTACTAAGCAAGTATATATATTAGTAATAGTACTACTAGAAAGAGTAGTAGCTATAGAGATCTGCTAAGAAGAGCTAGCTAAAGCTAGCTCTCCTATAGCAGCCTCTGGGTATATAATAACCTAGAGCTCCTCCTCCTCCTCCTGCTCCTCCTCCTCCTCCTCCTCCTTCTCCTTCTCCTCCTCCTCCTTAAAAGCAGCCTAGAAAACCTAGCACTAATAGATAAGAGCCTAGATAGATAAGTTAGCACTATACTAAATTATCTTATATATACCTATATATAAGTATAAAATACTTATAACTTAGTTATTACTATTATAGGCTTTATAGTAGTACTTATAGGGTGTAATAGTAGTGGTAGGGAGGAGTTAGTAGCTATAGCTAGCCAGGCAGTAGCAGTAATACTTACTAGTATTATAGAAGCAGTAACTAGAGCTCTTATCTATAAGCAGTAAGTATATATAGCTATAATATAGGTGCTCTATTAGCTTACTAGCTCCCTCTAAGATAGTAGAGGAAGTATAGAGCTTCTTAGCAGAGCCTGGAGTTTTCTTACTAGTAGTAAGATTAGTCTTCTTCTTTAGCATACTATAATATATACTAGCTATAATCTTTGCCTCTTTAGACTTATACTTAGACTTCTCTAAACTATTATTAGTATCTCTAAACTATAAGAAATAATATTATAAATATACTAACAGGCTCCTCCTTATTCTTATCCTCTTCCTCCTTAATAGAGAGAGTATACTTATACTTACTTATAGGCTTCTTCTTAGAGGCCTTAGCCTCCTCTATTAGAAGGATATTATTAGCTTCTATAGTATTAAAAGGCCCTGCTAGATAGTAATAGTTACTAGAGAGGCTATAGGATAGCAAAATAAAAGACTTATACTTATTACCCTTATTATCCTTAGCCTTCTCCTGCTCAGTAAGAGCAGCTAGCTGCTCTTGCTCTACCTTCTTTTTAGCCTTATAGATTACCTTAGCTTTAGTAATATAGTTAGTAACTAGTATTACAGATTATTTATACTTAGAGGCTATTTTTAATAATAGTATTAATAGGTATAGATAGTTCTATATAAAGATAAGTATTAGTAATAGTTAATAATATATATAATAATTTTTTCACATATATAAAGGGTTAACTTATAATTATTATAGTGTTCTAAGTAGAAGAAGGAGGAAAAATTAAGGCAGAGGGCAGTATAAGTAATAACTATGCCTGCCTAGCTGCCTTTACGGGCAGTTAAGTGCTACTAATAGGATTCTGCCACTTACCCGGATTATATCACTATCACTTAAGTTATATATTACTTATTTATACTCTTTAAAGTACTTATAAGGGATATTTTTATTTATTTTATACCTTTAAGGCTATTTATAATACTGCTTTATCTCTTTTATATATATTTAAAAATAGTTATAGCTATATATAATAGCAGATTACTATATTAGTGATATTTACTATGCAGCTGGGAGGTATATTGCAATGCGGTTTATAGCACTCTCAGCCTTATAAGGCTATAGTGGCTGTGTGCTATAGTGTATAATTATATAATCACACACTGCAGACTATTTCACTGCACTTTCTGTGCACACTAATCTATAGCTAAGACAGTTGCTCCTTATAACTCGCCCTTACCCCTACCTATAGCTTGTGATAATTAATTAATCTCTTAATATTAAATACTAAAACTAAATTGCCCACTTTTAGCCTCTCTTTTCTTATTATTTACTTATATTAATTATTACTATATTTTATAGTCTTTTTATATTAACTCTTAATTATCTTTTTAGCTTGCTTTCTATCTTTATTAAGTTATAGAAAGGCTTATAGATATATCTAAACCTCCTCCTCCTATATAGTTACTAAATTCTAATTAAGAACCTTCTAGATTAGTATTAGGGTCTTAATAGGCATAATAGGTTTAAATCTATATAAAAAGTAGAAAGGGCTAAAGCTAGTTAAAGTGTAAATGCTTAATTAGTCTGTAAATAGGGTAGTAGGTAAATATAGTTAAGGGTTAATATCCTTTCTTTTTCTAGTTTATATTAATAAAGAATAAGTAATAGGCTAATAACTAGTCTTAATCACCCTATTAGCTCTTAGGTTATAGGCTAATATTACTTTCCTCCTTATACTATACCTTTTATTAAACTTAATAATAATACTTTTATTTTCTAGACCTCTATTAATAATAATTTTACTATATAGCTTATATTAATAGATAACCTCCTCCTAAATAAACTTTATAATCTTAGCTATAGTTACTTATCTAAGCTAGTATGCTTTAGGCTATCTAGTAAGCAGGTTCTAAGCTTTTATAAGATACTACTTACCCACTCTCTATATATCTAATAAAATCCTTATAAAGGGTAATCCCTTTAGTAAACTATAGGTTCTTATATTATCTATATATTAAGCTCTCCTCTTTTAGCAATTAGGATAACTCTTTAGAGACTCTTTAACTTCTAAATATATATTACTCTATATATAATAGTTAGATAATTTCCTTACTATAACTTACTTACTTCTATAACTGCTTTCCTTATAGGCTTTAGTAATTAGCTTCCTCCTCTATTTAGGGTTATCTATAATTTATCTCAGTATTAGCTTTTAATTTATTAGTCTAGTAAAAAGCAGGCAGTTTGAAATATAGTAGTCTAGAGCTCTAACTTTAAAATTATAGTACCTAATAGGTTAAATCCCTAAAAGATGCCTTTATATTATTAAATAGTAGGTAATCTATTAAAAATATACTAAATAGGCCTGCAAATTATTAAGAAGAGTATTAAAAATAGTTATTATGCTACTAATAATTTCCTATATATCTTCTATAAGAACCTCCTCTATTTATTATATATTACTATATTATTATACTTAATTAAAGAAGGAACTAGCTTTAATATTAGTAAAGAAGATCTATAAATTAATCTAAGAATTAATTTCTCCTTCTACTTCTTTATTAATTATATCTAAAAGATCTCAGAGTTTCTATAAGAGGCTATCTACTACTATATTCTATATACTATAGATATATTATATCTTAAAGTTAAATATTTAAATCTATATAATCTATTAAATAATAAGAGCTTCTAGGAGGTCTATAGCTGCTCTATTTAGTTATATAACTAAAGTCTAGGTATCTATTTCTAGAATAAAGTATCTTTTATAGAGGTAATTATATACCCTTTTTAAGGCTTTTAGAATGCTATGCAGTTTCTTCTTTCTAGTATTATAGAATAGTTCTAGTCCTAACTAAGTGCTACTCTTAAAGCAAAAAACTATATATTAGTTATTAATAAATTAACCTAGAACTCCGCTCTATCCCATATTACTAGTATTAACTATAAGGTATATATCTCCTCTTTTAGAGCTATAATCTAAGGTAATAAGGATTAGAGCTTTAGTAAGCATTAACTTTAAGGTATCTATTACTATCTTATACTTCTCTTTTTAATAAAAAGAGGTATCCTTTTTAAGTAAATTAGTAAGCAGCTTTATAATAGTTAAATAGTTCTTTACCTAGAATCTATAAAACGTTATAATTTTCAGGAAAACTCTTAACTCTATTAAGTTAGTATAAGTAATCTATTTATAGATCTTAACTATCTTTGCTTCCTCTAAATAATATCTATTAGTGCTGCAAATATAGCTAATAATTATTACTACTTTCTAGGCCTATTAAGACTTAACTACTACTACTATATATTCTGCTAGCTCTAAATTAATCAGGACCTTATTAATATTCTATAAATATTCTAAAATAAATCTATAAATCCCTAGATAGGACTTAATCTCTTCTTTATTATAGCATAAAGTTAGCCCTTTAATAGTAATATTATTAAGAAAGGCCTTATAATAACTAGGTATAAGGTTATATAGAATTCTAATTATAACTTTTATAAACTATATAACTAAATTTATTACTTTTTAAAGCAAAGTATATATATATAGTAGTCTAATAGGTGAGGTAAATATAGTTAAGTCCCTGCTTATAGGGTCTAAGAGGACTTAGTTATATCTTAAAAAGAAGTCTAAAAGTGATAATAACTAGTATATAGCAAAATCCTCTAAAAAGTTATTTATAGAAGGGGGTAGTACTATATCTTAAATTATAACTATATTTATCTTTATTACAGAGTTAATAAGCCTTATCTTACTATCTTTCTTATATATAAAGAAGAATAGATTATAATATATTATATAACTTTGCTCTAGGATTCCCTTCTCTAGTCTATCCTTTAGAATTATAATAATATCCTATTCTAACCCTCTTAATATTAGAATTCCTTTTACTTACTATACTTTATATAGGATTATCTATATTATTTATAGGGGAGTAATAGAAGGGTGAATAGAGCTATAATAGGTAAATTTCCAGGCTAAAGCTTCCTTCCTTGCTATTAGAATAGCTGCAAGAAGCTTCTTTTCTTTAAGCTATAGGTAATTAACAGTTTTTAGAATAGCCTCTAGCTAAGCCTTTATAAGTCTTATTTCTAGCTTAATACTTAAAAACTTTAGTATAATTAGGCTAGTAAATAGAGCATTAAGATCTAGCTTTATATTCTTTTCTGCTCTTATCTATACTTTTAGCTTCCACTCTAGGTTACTATCTAGAGTTAAACTATCTAATATAGTATTATTAACAGGTTAAATCTTTTTATCTTTTATCTTATATAGTATATTAATATCTTCTATTAGTAATATAGGTATTATCTATATAGGTATATAGTAATAATAAGAAAAAATAGTATCTATAGCTATAATAACTTTAATTCCTTTCTAATATACTATTTTATACTTCCTCCTAGACACTCTCTTTTTTACTGCTTTCTTTTTAGATCTATAAATATAATACTAATAGTTAATACTATAACTATTATATCCTTTAGTATATCTAGTACTTATAATTACTTTATAGATATTATTAAGCTTAGAGGTAACTTCTTCTTAGATTATAGTTTCTAGGATTTTATTAAAAATCAATCTAAATTCTTTAAAAATAGCAATAACTTCCTTATCTAGCTCTATTTATTACTTAACTTCCTCTAGCAGGTTATATAAGCCCTTAAATACTTATTAAATCACTTTAATATCCTAATATGCCTTTATGCTATTTAGTATTATATCTAACTCTTTCTTATCTTTAACTTTATTAACTTACTAATTATCTCCTATAAACTTTAAGCTTACTACTATATCAGGTCTATTAGTAGTAGCCTCTATTTCCCCTCCTCTATAGGAGATATAAGAGTATATTAATATTATAAAGAGATAAAGTAGTTTATCTTAGTAATAATTTCCAGAAAGTAAGCAGTTAAGTCTCCTATATAGAATAATAATAGAATATTAATCTTAATATTTCCAGACTAAAAGACTCTAATAATCCAGTTCTGTATATAATCTAAGATTATCCTAGTCTTTAAGATAAAAGGGGCTTTTAGTACTAAGTCCTTATTATAGATATTTTCTGGAAAGATAAAGAAACTAATATCTTAAATTATATTATCTCTAATATAGATATTATCTATAATTATACTTATAAATTAGGTTCTCTACTCCTTATTAGTAATTCCACAGATTCCTATATTAGTTCTAACTATATTACTCTATAAGCTTAGATATTTAATATATCCTTTACTAATAAGATTAATTACTAAGCTACTATTAATAATTCCCTTAATTAGTATATTTATAGGGCTATAAAGGGCAATTATAATCCACTAGTAGGTTATAATAAAGTCCAGAATAGTAATATATCTTAGTAGTAGAAGAAGTATGGAATCCTATTTCTCAGTTATAGCATCTATTTTAAAGATAGAATTAATTATATAGTAGTTAAACTATACTTACTTAGTCTGCAAATTCTTAGATAAGATTATAGAAATAGTAGCTAAAATTACTTAGCTTTTAGAATAGTTTTTATTATTATTCTATTAGTCTATCTGCTCTTATAGCTCCTTATTACTAGCTTCTATTTTATTAAATTAATCTAGAAATATAATATTAGTAGAAATAAAGACCTCCTATACCTTTAAATTATATCTATCTTTATACTTATTAATTATTACTTTAATAGTATTATAAACTATTCTATCCTAGTCTAGCTAGTTCTAATAAAGGAAGGTTTTAGGAACAGCTACCTTTCTATTTACTCTCTTATTATATAGCTCTAGTATAAGCATATAGCTAGTCTGCAAATTACTATATTAAATCTAAGACTTATCTTGCTCTTCTTATCCCTATTATTTAACTAGCTCTTCTAGGATATTCTATAATATAATATTATTAGTGTCTTCTTTATTATTAAGAAGTTTAGTAACTTACTAAGTAATTTAAATTAGAGGATCTCAGACTATAGGTAGGTTTGCTATTTAGGAGGCCTATTAAATATAAGTATTATAAGGTTCTAAGTAATAGCTTTTTGCCTTTACCTGTTCTATAGTAGTAATATCTTTAACTAGATTATTATACTAGTTTTTAGGCTTAAAGCTAAAGAATATTATATTAATAAAGTTATATAACTATATTATATCCTTTCCTTAATCTGCAAAGTTAATAGATTGCTTAGAGTATAGTCTATTATAACTAATAACTTATATAATTTCTTCTATTAGTTTTAGCTACTACTTCTCTACTATTCTGCTAGCAGCTACTATATAGTTTATAAAGCTATCTTTATTAATAAGAATATACCTTAAAATTGTTTAGCTATCTATCCTCCTAGCTATATAGCCTTTATTAATAATACCTACTTTAACTTAGATATTAGAATTAAGGGTGCTAATAAAGTAAAAAGATACTATATAGTAGTAGACTCCTTTCTAGCTAGCTTTAAGGTATTTAATATAGCTAATAATAATATAGGCTACTACTCTGTAAAACTAGTAGTATCTAAAAGCCTAAAAAGGTATATATTGCTATAGTTTCTCTTACTAAAAGCCTCTATAGCCTCCTCTTTCTCTACCTCTTCTAAATTTTTAATATTATTAGTAGCTACTTTAATAGTTACTATAACTAGCTTATAGGTAGTAATACTACTATTACTAATATTAAGTCTGTATATTATTTTAAGATTATTATTTATAAGGTTTAGTAGCTTCTATAATATTTAAGTTAAAAGTATTATCTCCTTAGCTAGTAACTCTCTTAATAAGGCTTAGAATATCTATCTTATAGTTAGCTCTATTAATATTAAGAGTTCTAAAGTTCTCTATAAGAGAGTTAATAATTAAGCTTATAGTTTACACTATAGAAAGTTCCTTAGCTTTAGCCCTCTATCTTATTAGAATTATCTTTACAGGAACTTAAAGCATAGTTATCAGTTTAGGCTTAATAAGGCCTAATAGTTACTAAAGTTTCTGCTAAGTAGTAAACTATTTAATTAGAGTATCTTTAACTATAATTTACTACTTTAAAATAACTTTAGTAGGTTAGCAGTTAAAACTTTAAGCTATAGCTCTTATTACCCTCTCTAAAAAATAGTAATAAGTAATATAAATAAGTTTAGTATCTATAAGTTCTAGATCTCTATATAAAATAGCTCTCTGTTAAAGCTAGCAAATAGTAGTAATTAACACTATAACCTATAAAGGGTTATTATTCTTAATATAAGAGCCTATAACTAGGTTTTAAAGATCCTTATTAGGGTTCTGTTAATACTTTAGGTCTATAAATCTAAATTAGTAAAGAAGTTTCTCTTTAGCTTTCTTCTAGGTCTTAGCCTTATTAATACAGGATTATACTATATCTTAATAGTTACTAGAACTATATATATAAACCTTATTCTTTATATCCTTATTAGCCTTATAGCAAAGCTTAAAAAGGCTCTTATAGTTTATAATAAAGTCTGAGATATTAGTTCTAATAAACTTAGATATCCTAGTTAAATAGGAAGTTATTATAGCTATAGTAGGATATCTTATTAGAAGGTTAGCTAGAACTATAATATTTTAATTAGTATATATCTCCTTAAACAAATAATAAGAACTAGAGGATAACACTCCTATTTCCAGAGAGAGATTTACAGATCTATCTATACTATCTTTAGAAGCTAGCTATTCTATAACTTATAGCTATATCTTGCTAAATAAAGTTCCTATAAACCTTTCCTTAAGCTGCTTTCCCTTATTAGAAGAGAATCTAGTATCTAAGTTATTTAAATAAGAAGAAGATATAATACTTATAGAGTTATAAATATTAGGTTTATTATTATATAGTTAAAGTAATAAAGCTTTCTAAGTGGAAAAGTAAATTTATTATTATAATATCTTCTAAATAGAAAGATAAAGTAGGTAATTGCAACTTCTTTAAATAATAAAAAAGAAAAAATAATATAAACTAAATAAATATAAAAAAGTCTCTTAACCTTAATCTTACTACTCTAGGCTTTTATAGATCTACCTTAAGTCTTATCACTTAATATAAAAGGGTCTCCCTGATAACACTCCTGTCTTAGAAAACTTTATAGCTTTACTATATTAGAATATCTCAAATATTAGCATTCTTTGCTCTTAGTACTTAAAGCTATACTAGTAAGGGGTTTATTAATATTTATTCACTAATCTAGTTAATCTCACTATACTTATTAGCTTAGCAAGACTACTAATCACTATATTAGTCTCAAATATAACTATCTTAGCTACTCTAGCTATAACTCACTAGTTAAATAATAGTAGTATTAAAAGTATATAAGAGAGGGGGGAAAGGGAGTATATTTGCCAGAACCTATTAATAGTATATAAAAGGGAGTATATTAGAGTCTTTATTATTCCCACCTTAATTCTAAGAGAATATATAGCTATTACTATCCTTATAAACCAAGATAGGCCTATAAATATCTTCCTCTATCTTTCTGTATTAGCTGTTAATTATATTATTATTCTTTATTATTTATAGGTTTTTTAGGTATATTATTATATTTAAAGTGGATCGGTTATATATATATATGTGTTAATAGCAGGGATATATAGACGCAATAAAGGCACCCCACTCTCTGAGAAGCCTTTAAAGGCTATTAAAAAGAGCAAAAGAATCCGCTTCTAGGCACTATTAATAAAGGCTAGAACTATAAGGGCCAGAAAGGACAGCAAATAACATAACTCCACCTATAAATAGGCTAGAATAATAAAAATAGGCTTAAAAAATATATAAAGCAATTTGCAGATCTAATTAAAAGAGATCACTAAAAAAGAGCATAAATTCGCTGAGAAAATCCTGAAAAACTTAAGAATTAAGTATTAAGGTATTAATAATGCTAAAGATAAGTCCTCCCCCCTTCCCTATAGTCCTTCTATAATAGACCTGTATGCTAAGAGAGATCTCTTAGAAATTGCACTGCTAAGTCCCACTTATCCCATTCTACTATTCTATCCTTTTCTAAGTAACTAGAGATATATTTTAATCTCTTTATTCTCTTTATTATTTACTATTAGATTTTTATAAATCTTAGCTTTAGCTTCTTTATAATAAGTGAGGAATTATTAATAAGCTATCTTTAAAGTATCCTAAATCTAGAAATTACTTTAAAATTAAGAATATATTTTATCTCTCTCTTTCTATATATAGTTAGTTTAATAGCAGCCTGTCTTTTTATAGATATAGTATCTCTGCTTTTAAGAATCTTACTATTATTTTAAATTATCTTATCTAAAGTTTTAGTATAGACTAAAGTAGCTAAATTAATTATTCTAGCCTTAGCTATTATATTAATAATCTATTTAGTATTACTTAGCATAATATTATTAAGTTTATAGTTATAACGCAGCTCTCTGTAAAAAAGACTATAATAAATTTGCCCAGTTTATGGATATAATTTGGGAAACACTATAGAGGCACTTTAACCTATACTCTCTACTAGTTAAGGATAATAATATAGAAACTCTATATATTTCTATTAGTAAGCAAACCCTTATATAAAGTTAGATATATACTCTAGCTAAATAGACTAGTAGAATAGTAATAATTTAGATAATACTATATTATATATAATAGGACTAATTATATTAAGGCTAAGTAGGCTACTAAGGCTTTTATAGCCTAGAAACGCCTTTGCTAAACCTTCTGATAAGGTATTATAAACACTACTATATAAGAGATAACTCCTTAACCTCCTAAGAGGTTCTTATAGCTAGAAGTATAAAAAGCTCTATAACTAGAGCTTTATACCTATCTCTCTTCCTTATTCTATAACTTATAATAAATCCTCTAAGATATTAATACTATACTTAGTATATTAATATACTAGGTATATATAAGGTATACCTATTATTACTAGTAATATAAACTAAATTACTATAGAGTTTAGTATTAATATAATTAATAAAAACTCCTCCTTCTTTAACTACCCTAGACTATATAAAGAGTATATTATTAATATAGTCCTTAAGAGAGCTCTCTTAAATATTCCTATAGGGGATACTTATATATATATTTATATTATATATAAATAAGGAAATATAGTATTAGAAGTTTATTAGGTCATTATATACTCTATTTATTAACCTATTCTTTTATAGACCCTCTATAATACTAAGGTAGAGGTAGCTCTATAGGGGAATATTAGTAACTATAGCTTATACTAACTGCTTTAATATAGAGAGAGCATTACTAATAATAATATAGCTACTAGTAGATAAAGCAGTAATAGAGATAGTATTAGTAGCGTGGGTAATAGGCAAGAGAACATATTAATAGTTTAGTAGTCTATAGTAATTAAGTAATTAAAAACTATATTATTATTAAACTATAAGGCTAAGGATTATAAAGCTATAGATAGATATATATAAGTGCAGCTATAGTTAGGATAGGTAATCAGCAAGATTACGTAACTAAAGGCTATATATATTATTAAGGGGCGCGGAGTTAGAAGGTCTATTACAAAGTAGGTAAAATTACTATATAGTAGCTAGAGGCTATTATAAATATATCATTATCTATTATCTTATTAATAAGTATAATAATACATCTAATCTATAATAAGAGGTTTATATTATTAATAAAAGAGATATTAAGAAAGGTAAATAGCTTAGTGTTTATTAAGTTAATAGGTATAAATTTAAGCTATAGTTAAGGTTCTCTTTTTGTTATTTAAGGTATTAGTTAAGTACTATTTTATGCTGAGTAATTAGCTTTTAATATTATATAGCTATAATTAGCCTAAGGTATACCTCTAGTTAGTAAGTTAATAAAATATATATACCTCTTATCTATTACTAAATCTATTGTTATTATTATTTAGTTAAGCTTACTATTAAGTTAAAAAGCTTAATTCTATTTTTCAGCCCTTTGAGTATAGAGTAAGACTACTATTTATATTTAGTATAATAATATTATTATTATAGATTAGTAAGTTATTAAGCTTAACCTATTATTTATTCTTATAGTAAAACTAGGATATAAGAGTTTATTATCCTCTTATTAAGAAAGACTTAGTCTTAAAGGTCTAATTATATTATTCATTTATATATTAATAAATAATAAAGCTATTAGTAGTAGTTAATAAGATTAGTAAGTAGAGATTAAATAAGGATTAGTCTATTTTAGGCCTTTCTCTATAATACTTATTATATATAGTTTATTAATAAGTTCTAGCTTTAGTAATACTATATAGAGGTTTAATAATCTTTATAATCTAACCCTTAGGGTTTTACTTTAAGTAGCTACTATTCAAGTACTACTAGCTCTAAAAAGTACTTATTAATAATAGATATAATTATATTAACCTAAAGGAAGCTAGAGATATTAAAGAGTATATATAAATACATAACTAGTATATCCTTATTAATAATATCTAACTTACTAGTTAGTACTATAACTAGTAGTAGCTATCTATAAATACAGAGTCCTAAAAAGTCTTTTTAAACCTAATTTACTATACTTGTTTTATGTTATTTTCTTTGTTAATGCTCCTAGTATCATATTATAAACTACTAAGTAGTAGCCTTTAGTACTATAGTACTATAGACTATATCTATAAAATAGTATATTACTCTTAGTATCTATACTAAGGCTATCTATAAAAACTAGTACCTTATACTTTTAGTATAATACTATAGACTATATCTATAGGCTAGTAGGCACTTTTAGTAATAACTAAAGGAGGCTTTATATTCTTCTCTTTTTATTATAGATAGCTTTCTTTCTTTTATTTAAAACTACCTTTATATATAGCCTACTCGATATAGCTTGCTCTACTATTTCTAGAGATATATATTATATAGCCTAGACCTTCTCTAGAGCTCTTAGGGTTATTAATACTAACCTCTATATACTCTATATACTTCTAAGTACTACACTTACTCTTTAAGGCTATATACATAGACCCTTATTTATAGCTACTCTCTTTTTACTATAATAGGTAACTTCTTCTTACTTAGTCTATGCTTATATATATAATATTTATATAAGATATAAAATCTTTTATTATTTAATATTATACTAAATATTATTATTTTATCTTTAAAGAGACTTAAACTAAAGATATATTACTTTAATATGAGGCTTAAGCCAGATATAAATATAAAGTTAAGGTTAGAGCTATTGTATACAAATTTGTTCTATTTACTTAGCTTTTTATTAATAAATTATAAAATATAAAGATAAATATATAATAAAGTTATCTTCGGATTATATAGTAGAAAGCTTATTAAAGTAATCAATAATTTATATAAATTAGAAGCTATTAATATCTATATATATAACTATTTTAAGGATATAGATTAAAGAATATTTATTTTATTAGACTTCTTGATATAATAGACCTTTTAAGAGTAAGGATAAAGTAAGATTTGGTGTAAATACTTTAAAGGTTAGGGAAGGTAATTAATAACATAATAATAAAGTTTAAAGTAGAATATAATCATTAAATATAAATAAAGAATATATTTTAGCTTTTTATATACAGTACCTTCTAGATACTTCATTATTATTTATATTTATATTTTTAACTTTAGACAGTAACATTTATTAGCTTAATAATACTCTTTATATATTAAAAGCTTATAAAAATACTAAAAGAAGTAATATCTTAAATAGCTTCTAAGTTAATAGTTTATTCTTTTTTAATAACTAAGTAATTAAGATATAAATAATTTATAGTTTAGCTATAATTTACTAACTATATAAAACTAGTTTATTAGTATTTAAGCTTAAAGACCTAAATATTCAATATGTAATACTTAGTTTCTCAGGGATAGTTAATATTTTAAATTAATACCTAAAAGTAGAAAGATAGAATAATAAGATATTAAAGAGCTATAAAGGTAGATTAATAAAGATATTTAAAGATATAATAGCTTAATAATCTATATTATCAATATAGAAATAAATATGCTATATAAAAGCTATAGAGTTTTACATACCTATTATATAAATAACCTATGTAAGTACTTTACTAACTATAACCTTTCTAAAGTCTAGATAAGAATATATTAAAACTAAAACTTATTAATATATAAATACTTATTATAAAGGGGTGTATATTTAGGGTTAATAGCTTAAATATGACTAGAGAGGACTTAATATATATATTATAGTAATAGAGGTTTATTTTAAGTCTATAAGATAAGTTTCTACTTAGAATATGGAGTATAATAGAATAGTTATAGTATAGTATATATAAAATAAGTTATTAATATAAAAGTAGTTTGGAAAGTTATTACTAACTAAAATATATTAATAGAGTTACTATAAAAGAAACTTTAAATATCAATATATAATATAAAGAGCTTTAACTAAATAATATAAATTATAGTCAATTAGTCATATATAAGATAGTATTCTATATTATAAATAAAGGAATAAAGAGATAATAAAGTATATAATTATATTAAAGGTTTAAATACTTAAGTATAATATATAATTAGTAAGATATAAGCTATAGACTATCTAATAATTTAGACTTTTATAAAATATATAAGTTAAGCTATATAAAGAGAATAATTAGAAATCTAGAACTAATAGAAAGTAAGTATTAAGAAGTAAATATAAAATATATAGGCTAAGTATTAAGAGTAGAGTTAATATAGAGATAGGAGTTAGGAGGTTTAGTCTATAGATAGCTTAGCCTTAGATAAATATATCTAGAGGTTTAATTATAGCTAATTATTTCTATTCTAGTTAGAGAGTAGGATTTATAATAATTTCTTATTTTCTTATTATTATATAGCCCAGACCTCCTCTAGAGCTCTTAGTGCTACTAGCGCTGCTCTCTAAGCACTACACCTACTATATAAGGCTCTATATATAAACCTTTGCCTATAGCTACTCCTTTTCTGCTATAATAGATAACTTCCTCCCACTTGCTCTATACCTATATATATAATAGTTATAAGCCTAGCTCTGCTAACTACCTGGTTTACTCCTAACTATTACCTATAGGTATAGGAGAGTTAATCTTATATACTCTTTTTATATCTATATATATTATACTATAAAGACCTATATATTTATAATAACCTCTACCTCTTTTATTATTACTTAGAAGCTTACTTATCTATATAATTAGCCTTACTAGAAGCTTACTCTTTGCTACTAAGCTATTTAGTGCTATATCTAGAAGTATATTAACCTATCTCCTAATATACCTAATATGCTATTACTAGAGTAGACCTAACCTCCTATACTTAAAAGTACTATAAAGTATTAATAAGCTGCTTTATAAGCCTATTAGGAGGCTAAGTATCAGATATAGTATATATACTAAACTACCTATTATAATATATATATATTAACTAAGAAGTTACCTAAGCCTGCTCTGCCACTCCTAGTACTTTTAGAGGATATTTAAAAAGAGTATACTATATACTACTATAACTAGAAGCTTACTACTACTAAATAGGAAGAGGCTAGTACTAGTTATTACTATATATATAACTTTATTATTACTTTAGTTAACTCTAATATACTTACTACTATATAGCTTAAAATTATATATAATAAGAATACTAAGATATCTATTTAGAAGCTTATAAGAACTCTCTACTACTATCTCTACCCTGCTACTAGTTTTATAGAAGCTATTATATAGGAGGAGTACCTTTAGATACTCTATATATATACTATATAACTTATATATTAGTATAATAAGTAGTATACTATATTATAAACTACTAAGATATATAACACTCTTGAAGTTATTAGTACTCTTAGTATTAAGCTATTTCTTAATACTGCTATATACTACCTCCTAGACTAGGCAAACTATATATAACTTATACTATTAGCTACTAAGCAGGCTAGAATACCTATTTAGCTACTTACTAAGTATAGGAGGGTATTTATAGCTATCCTCTATAACTATAACTACTTTACTAGTAACCACCTAAAAAATTACAGTATTTATACCTTACTTATAGGCTACTCTAATAATACTAAACCCTCTTCTATATGCTCTGTTAAGAGCTAGATGTCAGATTGTGGGGTCCGGAGCGCCCTGTGCAAGTTAGGCGCAACGTTAGTCCGGCTCTGTGCGCGGGCCTGAAGCGGCCCGGGCGCGCTAACTGCGACCGGGGTGCACACAGGAAAAAGGGGTTAGGACGCGCCTAAATAAGGGGAAATATATAGAATCACACACATATTATAGTATTATAAATATATATATAATTATACCTAATTTGATAATTAATAGTCTAATATATACTATATTGCTATAAATACCACTCTAAAACCTTAATTATAAGATAATAACTACTATAACTACCTTTTAGCTATATAGATATAGTAACTAGATCTTCTAGATTAACCTCCTATATATAAAGGTGTCTAGCTTTAAGCTGTGAGATAGTATTAATCTATATATTGCTATTCTAAATATAGATAGTATGCTTTAAAGCTGCTTTAGAGGTAAGGTTATAGAGCTAACTATTCTAGATATCTCTAACTACCTTATAGGTAGTGTGGCAAATAGCATAGTAGTTATACTACTAAGTAATAATATAACTACTATATTCACTAATATAATTATAAACCTATTAAAGGCAAATTATAAACTATACTAAGCTTACTAAGCAGACTATATATTTAGAGATAAGTGTTATAAAGTATATAAGAAGTAATAATATATACTCTAAGACTAGATCTATAATAATATCCACTTAGATCTTCTATACCTATACTATACTATAGATAAGAATATTAACTACTAGATATATATACTCTATAAAAGTATTAGTATTAATACTTATAAGTATAAGGCTATAGCTAGAAGCAGTTATACTATAACTCTAAACCTCCTAATATATAAGAAGCTACTTATAAAGCATAATATAGAGAAATAGCTTATAAAATAGGAGAAGGCTATTACTAAAGCATAAGCTAGCAGCTTTATATAAGTAAAGGAGCCTAACTAGTAGTTTATAAACTTTATAATAGCTCTTAGTAATAGCAGTTTAGACACCTAGATCTATATATACTAAATAATAATATAATTATATATAAATACTAGCTCCCTTATAATAAGAGATATACTAAAAGATACCTAAGTTACTCTTAATATATTTAAAATAGCTAACCTATATACTAAAACAGGCTAAGGAGTATTTAGCCCTACTATACTAGGAGATAATAAGAATGCTATATCTAAGAATAACTTAGAAGTATCTAAGAAGTAAAGACCTACTATATACTAAGTATATAGAGGAGGGTAACCCCTAGCACTTAAAGGCTATAAAAGGGTGCCTATAACTATATAAATAACTAATAAAAAGAGCCTCTACTTAGCCTGCTATAGCTACTACCTCTTAGCTAAGTGCTAGATTATATTTAAAGAACTATATCTAGAGTGCTTTTAGAGAAGTAAATCCCTCTATTATCTAGTAGAGGAGTATATTAATAATAATAAGGAGCTTATAAAGTATATTTATAAGCTTAAACTGAGTAGTAGATAGTATATAAAAGATAAATAACTATATAGCTACTATAGAGGGATCTTTAAGTCTGTATTTTATATATAGCTAAAAGACTACTAACTTTATAACTCTGCTATCCTAAACTCTGGAGCAATAATATATATATTTAATAATACCTTATAGTTTACTATACTTATAGAAGCAGCTCCTAGTAACTTCCTATAGGTAGGTATATACTAGGTTCCTATTAAGAGATATAGTATAGTTAATATTAAAGTAAAGAGGTATAGTAGAAGCATAATACGTTTATAACTATCTAATATAGTGCTCTACTATAGGTTTATAAGTAACCTTATATTACTTAGAAAGCTATACTAATATAGTATCTAGTAGGATATAAGCTTATAAAATAACTGCCTTTAAAGATTAGATTATACTTATCTCTATATATTAGATAAGAGATATTACTAATAGGTTCTTAAGTATAGGGAGATCTCAGAGAGTATACTACTATATAGTAAAAGGGATAAGATAGGCACTATATTTCTTATAAGTGCTTAGTAACTCCTAGCTAAGCACTATATATATATATATAATATAATAATAAAGTAATAACCTATCTATAGTAGTACTATAATATAGTACTAGTACCTTAGATATCTAAGCCTAGAAGCTATTTAACACCTCTTAAATAGTATAAGAGGAGTCTATCTTATTTAAGGGGGTAAGCCTATTATAATAATTAACTATAATACTTATAGTATAGATAAAGTTTACTACTAAGTATAATAAGCGCTATAAGAGTCTGTTAAGTATATAGAGCTAGGTAAGCATATTATTCTAGACTTCTATAACTATAATAAAGGCTATAAAGGGTATTACTTAGTGCTATTTATAACAGATTAACTTATAGTATATATCTAGGACTTCTATCTTATATAATAAGGTATAGATAAGCTTCTTATAGTAATTAAGAACTACTTAATAATACTCTTAATATAGTATAGAGTATATATAAAGGTAATTAAAACAGACCTTAAGCTTATAAAGTATCTATATATTATTACTACTATTAAGGTATAAGGTATCTACCTTAAGCTATTTGCTACTAATACTTAAGTGTAGAATAGTAGAGTAGAATAAGTTAGTGCTATAATTAAGGAGTATATAAGAGCTATAGTAATAGGTATAAAGCTACTAGATATATTATAGCCTAAAATAATAAAGTTATCTATCTATCTATATAACTATATATTTATAGTAGTAAGAGGCTAGTAAACACCCTATAAGCTGTTCTATAAGTACTTCTAGGTAAGTAAGTCTGCTAACTATATATATCCTAACCTCTTATACCTATATACCTATAGCTATAAGGTGTTTACTATAATAAAGAAAGCTTAACTTAAGTAATAATACTATAAGAGGCTTATACTATATATATTTATTAGCTTCCTAGTTAGCTATATATCTAGTAACTCCTTTTATATATAGAACCTGCTATATATAGAAGTGTTTACCACGTATAATATAATATTTAATAAGAAGAAGTTTTTTAATAGTAACTTAAAGGAGCTTATTAAAGAGTTCTAGTATATAGACCTTACTATAATATAAAAGCAGATTAACTAGCTAATTAGTAAGAGCTATATATAAGCTACTCTATAAGACGCTAATAAGGAGATAGATAAGGTAGTTAAGTATAATAACCACACTAATAAGCATATAGAAGATCTAGGAGCTATAGTACTAAAAAATATAGATATAGCTATATTATTACTACTATAAAGCCTAGCAGCCCTAGCTACTACTACTATACTAGAAATAAATAATACTCCTACTTATATAAATACTTATTTTAAACTAATAACCCCTCTAAAAACCCCACTAATAGTGTTTTTTACAGCTCTATAAAGTGCACTTATAAGTATAAGAGGGTATAGGAAAAGGCATAACCACCCTTTAAAATATATAAATAAAAATAGATAATATAAATTATTACTACTCTAGCACTACTATATATTATAGACCTTATTTAAAGCTGCCTTTCTAGTAGGCTATATATAGCTATACTAGAAGTATAAGACTATATAATTAGAAGATAGCCCTATAGCCTAGAGCACCTAGACTAATTACCTGCTAAGTATATATATAGAATAGAATACCTCTAAAACTTTAATAGAAGTAGGTTATACTCTTAAAGTAGCTATAGATAAGATAAACCTATAATAGTAAGTATCTACTATAGCTAAAAAATAAAAACTAGAAAGTATAGAGTACTATAAAAGTGCTATAGTATATAGTAATCTAAGCAAATCAGATAAAATAGCTACTCTATTAGGTTACTCCTAGTTTAAGTTACCTCCTCTACCTATATCTTATAATTAGTTAGCACTATATAATAGGTTTATAAAACTATACCTATTTATAAAGGAATTTCTAGAGGCTAAGAAATCTCACTTAAAGGAATATAAAGTATTATAGTTCTAGTATAAAGTAGTAAAATAAAAGGCTTATAGTTACTAAGTGCTTAGCTGCTACTAGGTTTATATATATAAACTTAATAAATATAGATAGCTAGTAAAGTTTAAAGTAAGACTTATAATTTAAAGTAACTAATAAGTAAAAGATATATAAAATATATATATAGTAATACTTATAGATATATCTTTCTAAGTGCTAATAGCTATAGCTACTTATTTTAATATAGAGCTATTATAATATAATACTATAAATATATTTATATATATATCTATTAATAAAATAGTATTTATAAGTATACTACTAAGCTACTACTATAATAGTAAGATTTTATACCTATAAAAGGCACTTTATAGACTATACTACTTACTGCTACTTTAGTAAAAGCACTTAGAGATAGGCCTTACTATACTTAACTTTAAACAGGTAGCTAATAAGAACTACTACTAGTAGTATAGGTAAGTAATATTCTTCTTCTATATAGATAATTATATATTAGTATTCTCTTATAAGCATACTAAAAGTATAAAGGAGGCTATAAATGCTCTCTAGAAGTGCTACTACCTTAAAGGAGGTTAGGATCTATAATAGTTTCTTAGAATTAAAGTGCTCCATAACAGAGCTATATATAAGCTATAGCTATTATAGTTAGTATTTACAGATAAGGCGTAAAAGCTGCTTAAGTAGCATACTATAAGCCTTAATATAGATAATTAAGTATATATACCTATAATAAAAGATAAATTAGAACTATATAAAGGAGAAGTAGCCCTATAAGAGATTAACTACTACTAATACTATATTAGAATAATCCTATATATAGCAGTGATAATATAGCCTAATATAGTATTTGCTGCAAGCCGCCTTATAAGGTTTAATAATAATCCAGGCTCTATATAGCACTATACTGCTAATTAAGTCCTCTAATATCTCTATTAAATATAATACCTCTACTTTAAGTATAGTGCTAAGCCTAGTAGACTAGATAATATACTTAAAGTTACTTTAAATACTAGCTTTATAAATAATATAGTTAACTAAAAGAGTTTATAAGTACTTATAATAAAGCTATTTAGAGGTATAATTATATAGAAGGTAAATAAGCAGATAATAGTTATAATATTAATAACTAAGGCAGAGCTACTTATACTATCTTAAGTAGTATATAAAGCCCTCTTTATAAGCTAGCTAATAACTACTCTATAAGTTTAACTTCTAAGCAATACTACTATTAAAGCTGCTTTTACTATACCTAGTATAATATTAATAATAATCTAAATCTAGTATAATAATAAATAAACTATTTAGCTAGTTAATATAGAGCTTATTTAGCTATAAATAAAGCTATAATATATTAATATCTATAACTACTAGCTATAATAGGAGATTATAAAAGGGTATATAGTAATTAGTTATACCCTATTAGTAGAGATAATAGTAAATAGACTTATAAAAGCACTTATATTACCTTAATTTAAAGCATTTTATAGTTAGCTATAAATAAGTAACTAATATATATAATAGAAGCAAACTATATATAAAACCTAGAAAAAGAGGATAATATGAAGTATATAAAGGTAATAGAAACCTATATTTAGAATAAGATAGACCCTAATAGAGTTTAGGAATAGCCTCACTAGGCTAGTAATCTCTAAGGAGGTGTGTCAGATTATGGAGTCTAGAGCACTCTATGCAAGTCAGGCATAATATTAGTCCGGCTCCACACGCAGGCCTAAAGCAGCCCAGGCACACTAACTATAACCAGGGTGCGCACAGGAAAAAGGGGTTAGGATACGCCCAAATAAGGAGGAATATATAGAATTATATATATACTATAGTATTATAAATATATATATAATTATGTCCAATTTAACACTAGAACCCTACTAATAGGGGTTTCTAGTTCTCTCTATACCTACCTAGATACTTAAAGTAGAAGTGCTCCTATAGCTTTTACTATAACTAGCCCCTACTTAACTGCTACTAGCTCTAAAAAGTGCTTACTAATAAGAAAGATATCTATATTAATCCTAAAAATACTAGAGATATTAAAGAGCACTTATAAATAGATAAGTAGTATATCTTTACTAGTAATATCTAAGCTGCTAGATAGTATTATAATTAGCAGTAATTACCTATAAATATTAAGTGCTAAAAAGTAACTTTAAATCCCCTCTATTATACTTAATTTTTTCTTTATTATCCTATATTCTAGTATTATAGCACTAAAACCTATACCTATAGGATAGTACTATATTATTCTAAGTATACTATGCTTTTAAAAACTATATCTATAGGCTAGTATAATATATATTTGCTAGGCTTATATATCTAATAAGCCCCTCTAGTAATAACTAGAAGTAGCCCCCCTTATATTACTAATATCTTATTATATACTATAAGTATTATATATATCCTATTATAGATAGCTTCTTTTCTATTTAGAACTAGCTTTACAGAGACCGCTCTGCTAGCCTGCTCTGCTATTTCTAAGAGGGTATATTATATAGCCCAGACCTCCTCTAGAGCTCTTAGTACTACTAGCGCCACCCTCTAAGCGCCACACTCACTATATAAGGCTCTATATATAGACCCTTGCCTATAGCTACTCCTTTTCTACTATAATAGATAACTTCCTCCCACTTACCCTGTACCTATATATATAACACTTATTTACTTTTTCTTTTCTTCCCCTTATACTAAGTAGCTTCTTAATAAGTAAAAGATAACTATTCTTAATAGAAGTTACTTAGTTCTATATATTTAATAAAGCTTTATAGAGCTTAGTATACTTAATAATATACTTTATTTATATAAGAGCTATTATAGTTAAATATAATTAGCTGATTTTTCAGGTAAAGTATACTGTTTTTATACTACTTAAGAGATATTAAGTAACTTCTAGGCTTAGATATTTATAGATATAGTATATAGTATTTAATATATAGTTATTAAGCATTTCTAAAAAATAGAATAATTAGTTTATCTCTCTTATAGTATAGAGTGGTTTCTAAAGTTATTCTATACTTTAAGACTTATTAATAATACTGCCTTTATAATATATAGAGCTTTATATAATCTAACCTTTATAGATAGTTACTTTATAAACTTATATCTTAATAAATAATATATTAATATAGCTTTCTAAATAATATAACGTTATATCTATAACTATATTATATCTCTTATATACTCTTTAACTATAGTTTTAGCTATACTATACCCTTTAATAGAGACTTTATATTAAGTTTATATCTATAATATAGAAACTCTATATATTCTTATTTATAAATAAAGTCTTTAAATATTATTATATAATATTAGATATATACTCTAGTTAAGTTACAGTTAGGGTCCAAAAGTCCTGCCCCATCCTGCCTTAGCCTGCAAAACTTAACCTTTTGTAAGGTTTATAATACTATACTTACTATAAATAGAGATTTACAAATATACAGATAATATTTAGCTTTATACACTTTAGTATAAATATCTTTACTAAAATTTATATACTAAGGATTTAGCTTATAAAGTAGTAGTAAATATAAAGGTAGTGATTCTTAACAATTTTACCGTCTCTAACGTCACTAATACCCTTCTATAAGCTGACTTTAAAACTATACTTTACTTCTAAACATTTCTATTCTATATATAAATTTATTATAAGTATATAAAGATTATTTTATAGTAAAATATATATTTATATATTTTATGAGGATTTTAAAAGTATTAATGCTTGCTATATATAGCTCTTATTATAGTTAGAAAACATAGTGTTTTAGTAGTTTAGTATAGTGTTATTTAGCATAGAGCAGGACGTTTAGACCCTAATAATACTATAAGAGCCTCAGTAGCCTACTTAGCCCTAATATAATTAGCTCTATTATATATAGTATAGTATTACCTATACTATTACTATTCTACTAGTCTATTTAGCTAGAGTATATATCTAACTTTATATAAGGGTTTGCTTACTAATAGAAATATATAGAGTTTCTATATTATTATTCTTACCTAGTAGAGAGCATAGGTTAAAGTACCTCTATAGTATTTCCTAAATTATATCTATAAACTAGGTGAATTTATTATAGTCTTTTTTATAGAGGGGCTATATTATAACTATAAACTTAATACTCTAGCTAAATAGACTAATAGAATAATACTAGTATAAGTAAATAATATTATATTATATATAATAAAGCTTATTATATTATATATAATAAAGCTTATTGTATTATATATAATAAAGCTTATTATATTATATATAATAAAGCTAATTATATTAGAGGTAAATAAGCTACTAAAGCTTTTATATCTTAGAAAAGCTTTTATTAAACCTTTTTGTAAAGTGCTTTAAATACTTAAAACGTTAGCCTTTTAATAAAGTACTATAAATACTACTATATAGAATACTTAATAACTCCTTACTAAAGAGGTTAACGTTCTACTAATATGCTATAAATGCTACTATATAATAGATAACTTCTTAATTAAAAAGGTCTTTTATTAAAAGCTTTTATAAATAGAAGTATAAAAAGCTTTACTATAAGTAGAGCTTTATACTTATCTCTCTTCTTTTTCTTTATTCTATAACTTATTATAAATCCTCTTTAGGATATTAATATTATACTCTATATATAGCTTAAAAGTAGTTATACTAGTTATTATTTTATAATTAAAAACTTAGAGTAGTATTTATAACAATAAGTATATGTTAAGGCCTCTAGCCACTGTATAGTGATTTTACCTGCTTTGTAATAGACCTTCTAACTCCGCGCCGCGCCTCCTAATAATATATATAGCCTTCGGTCACGTGATCATAACTATCCTAACCACAGCCGCACTTGCACGTGCCTATCTGTTAGCTTACAGCCTTACGATCCTCAACTTCACAGTTTGAGAACAATGTGGTTTTTAGAAGGTTTACCTTTTAGGCGTTTTTCCCAGGCCACGAGAGCCTTAGTGGCCTACCCAGCCCCAATATAATCAGCCCCGTTACGTACAGTGTGGCGTTGCCCACGCTATTACTATTCTGCTAGTCTATTTAGTCAGAGTATATATCTAAGTTTATATAGTGATATTTAGAGGGTTTGCTTACTAATAGGAATATATAGAGTTTCTATATTATTATTCTTAACTAGTAAAGAGCATAGATTAAAGTGCCTCTATAGTATTTCCTAAATTATACCTATAAACTAGGTAAATTTATTATAGTCTTCTTTAGGGGGGGCTGCGTTATAACTATAAACTTAATAAGTATATATTAAACTATTATATATTAAACTATTATATATAAAATTAAGTATATATATATCCTTAGGTTATATAGTTATTAATAATATAATTAATAGTTAAAAGGGTAATAATAAGTATAAATAAGTTAGTATTAAAGTATCTACCTTTTAAGTAAGAGAGAGTATTCTAGAGAGGGAGAGGCAAGTTATTTATACTTAAGGCTTAGTTTCTAGAGCCTTCTATTACTATATAAGCTACTTATTAAGCTGCTCTACTTATTCCTTATTTATATTATTTATAAAGTAATTAGATAACCTTAAGCCCTTTTAGGTTTAACCTTATCTTAGATATTAAATACTAGTAGTTTCTATAGGTTTCTAGAGGCTTCTTCTAATAATATAAATAGTATTAATAATACTATAATATACTATATTATATAATTAATCTCTATTATATAGCCTCTATACTTTATTATATATTTTATAGTATTTTATAGTATAATCCCTTATAAATATATATATATATATATATCTATATTTATAATAGTATATATTTATATATATCTTCTATATATTTACTACTATATATACTATAGTTATAAATAGAGAGCTTAGAGCTACTTTAAGTCTATATAAAACGCTATGCTAATATTATACTCTATTTATACTATATATTCCAGACTATCTCATTTAATAATTATTTCTATTATTTCTATTATTTCTATTATTTCTATTATTTCTATTATTTCTATTATTTCTATTATTTCTATTATTTCTATTATTTCTATTATTTCTATTATTTCTATTATTTCTATTATTTCTATTATTTCTA
>JAVHLV010000463.1:0-42232 GCA_036785495.1 Colletotrichum neosansevieriae
GATCTTCTTTATTAATATTAAGGCTAGTTTCTTCTTTAATTAAGTATAATAATATAGTAATATATAATAAATAGAGGAGGTTCTTATAGGAGATATATAGGAAATTATTAGCAGTATAATAACTATTTTAGATATCCTTCTTAATAATTTATAGGCCTATTTAGTATATTTTTAATAAATTGCCTACTATTTAATAATATAAAGGTATCTTCTAGAGATTTAACCTATTAGATACTATAATTTTAAAATTAGAGTCCTAGACTACTATATTTAAAACTACCTGCTTTTTACTAGATTAATAAATTAAAAGCTAATACTAAGATAAATTATAGATAACTCTAAATAGAAGAGGAAGTTAATTACTAAAGCCTATAAAGAAAGCAGTTATAGAGATAAGTAAGCTATAGTAAGGAGATTATCTAACTATTATATATAGGGTAATATATATTTAGAAGTTAAAGAGTCTTTAAGAAGTTATTCTAATTACTAAAAGAGGAGAGCTTAATATATAGATAATATAAAAACCTATAGTTTACTAAAGGAACTACCCTTTATAAGGATTTTATTAGATATATAGAAAGTAGATAAGTAGTACCTTATAGAGGCTTAGAATCTGCTTACTAGATAGCTTAAAGTATAATAGCTTAGATAAGTAACTATAACTAAGATTATAAAGTTTATTTAGAAAGAAGTTATCTATTAATATAGACTATATAGTAAGATTATTATTAATAGAGGTTTAGAGAATAAGAGTATTATTATTAAGTTTAATAAAAGATATAGTATAAGGAGGAAAGTAATATTAGTCTATAATCTGAGAGCTAATAGGGTAATTAAAAGTAGTTATTAGTCTATTACTTATTCTTTATTAATATAAACTAGAGAAAGGAAGAATATTAACTCTTAACTATATTTATTTACTACTCTATTTATAGACTAATTAAGTATTTATACTTTAACTAGCTTTAGCTCTTTCTACCTTTTATATAGATTTAAACCTATTATACCTATTAAGACTTTAATACTAACCTAGAGGGTTCTTAATTAGAATTTAGTAACTATATAGGAGGAGGAGATTTAGATATATTTATAAGCCTTTCTATAACTTAATAAAGATAGAAAGTAAGCTAAAAAGATAATTAAGAGTTAATATAAGAAGACTATAAAGTATAGTAATAATTAATATAAGTAAATAATAAAAAAAGAGAAGCTAGAAGTAGGTAATTTAGTTTTAGTATTTAATATTAAGGAATCTATTAATAAATCTTCTATTAAGAAGCTTAACTACTAATAGTAAGGCTTCTTTTATATCTTATTATATACTTTCTAATATTCTATTATATTAACTAGTAATATTAGTAGGAGAAGAGATTATAGATAGGATATTTAGTAGAAATTAACTTTAGAAATTTATTTAAGCACTTAAAGGATATTAAGAACTAAGTAATATAGATATTTATAGATCTAAATTAGAGAGAAACTTAGTAAAAGTCTTTCTAGTACTAGAAAATAAAGAGTATAATAACTATATACTAGAAGAAGAAGATAAAGAACTAATAATATCTAGAGAGATAATTAGAAATAAAGAGAAAAATATATTATAATCTATAATAAAATTAAGATAGTATTTAAAGGACTTAGAAATAGTAATTAAAGTATTAAAAGCTAAATAGTAACTAGTAGTAGAAATCTTATAGATATTAAAGGAAAAAGAGAGGAAGTATATTAAGATAGAGAATTTAAAGAACTTATAATCTTTTTTTTATTCTTAGATATTTAGTTTAATAATTTATAGACCTATTTATACTTATTAGTAGGGTCTTTTTTTCTTTATCTCTTATATTTTAAAAGTTTAAGATTTTAGAGATAATATTTCTAAACTTTAAGAATAAGAATAAGAAATACTTATTAAAATATACTACTTTATTAATAACTATCTTTTAATATAATAGTAATCTATCTACTAATAACTTTAATATCTATACTAAGTATAAGATATTAGAGATCTATAGCTTCTTAATAATAATATTAAAACCTTTTATAGATATAGCTATTACTAAACTAAATAAATAAGAGAACTAATAGTTTAAGGATAGATAGAAGAAAAGAAAAGAAAAGAGAGTATTAAAGTATAGTTACTAATCTATAAAAAGAATATTAGTATTTAGATAACTAAGAGTATAGTAATAAAGCTATTAATACTAAAAGTAGCTATATAATACTATTACTAGTGAGAAAAAGAAGAATATTTATAAAGGAGATCTTATTAATTTTATACTTAGATAGGGTTTAAAGTTAGTTTTATAGACCTATTTAGAGGATATTTTCTTTATATTTTTATTACTACTTAATAATATTTCTATTATTTCTTTTCTTTTTTTCTACTTTATAAAGATATATTTAGTTATTCTATCTTTCTTTTTTTAATCTATAATATAAAGCTCTAAATAGTTAGTAATTTCTATAAGATTAAAGTCTAGAAGTAGCTTTAGTATAAAAGGGTATTAAGAGTAGATAAATTTAGCTTTTAGGTAATACTCTTAAGCTTATTAAGGATAAAGAGTATTTTAAAGGATTAAAAAGTTAAATTTAGATATAGCTAATATAGTAATATTAGCTAGGATTTGGAATTATAGAATTATTATAATACTATTAAATTCTCTACTCTTTTTTATTTTATTATTATACTTAATTCTATATCTATAGTACTTATAAATACTTAAGTTATTATAAGAGTAATTCTCTTAGATTTTATAGAAAAAGTAGTTAGTATAAGGAGTGCTTAGTATAGAAATATATTTAAAGTATAGTTTATAGATAAAAATACTAATTATAGGGTTTCTTATAGTATAGATATACTTCTTATAATAGATATAAGATATTATATTATAACTATTTTAGAATTAGATAAATAAGCTATAAGTAGCTACTATATACTAAAAGATCTTTATCTACTATAAGCTAGAAAAAAAGATAGTAGAGATATAAATAAAGACTTAATAGTAAAAGTTACTAGTTCTCTTAGTTATTTTAAATATTTAATTAAAGTCTTACTTATTAAGATAAACTTTCTAGAAAACTAGTCTTATTAGATTAGTAGTCTTATTAGAGAATATTTATAGAATAAAGGCTACTTCTAAATATTTATTACTAGGAATATTAAAATAAAGCTAAGTAAGGCTTATAGTAGTTTAAAAAAGATAATAGATATTAGTTAAGTAATAAGGAATATAAGGAAAAGTAGATTACTTAAAGCTAGTTATTAAAGTACTAGATAAAAAGAGGCATATTATTCTACTTTATCTAAGATATAGAGATATTAGAACTAAATATTTAGAGAGTAGCTTTTAGAGGAAGATAATAAGAATAAGGCTAATTAGTATTCTTAATATCTAATATAAAGAAGTTATAGTTAGCTATAGTAAGAAAAGGTAATTTATAGATATAAAAAAAAGAATTTAGAGAAGTTAAGTTAAGATTAAGAGATAGAGGGAAAGATAACTATTAGAGGAAGAGAAGTTAATATTAGAGAATAGAGGAGGGTATTTATCTAGTTTTATAACTAGATCTCTTACTTTAATAGCTACTAATAGCTACTATTTCCTTTATTCTTTTTCTATAAATAACTACTCTAATTTACTATTAGAAATATTATTAGATTTTTTATTTTAAGTTTACTTTACCTTTATTAAAGCTAAAAAAGCTAAGAGAGAAAGAAGTTAATTATTCCTTTTATAGAATATTAATAAATTATAGATACTTTAAGGTAATTAATAGATATAAGAGAGTATTATTAACTTTTCTAGCCTTTTAGATCTTTTCTTTTTTATTTATATTTATATATACTACTTAATCTATTCTCTTAGATAGGAGATACTTAATATTAACTACTATACTATAATATTTTTAGATTTTATAATTACCCTTATTTAATCTATCTATTTAGTCTATAAATTACTTATTCTTTTCTCTTACTAGCTTTCTTTCTAAAAATATTATAATAGAAAAGATTATTTTTAATAATAGTAATGCTCTAAATAACTATATTTAGGAGCTAAAATTCTTAAAGCTTTTTGCTTCTAATATTAGATAACTAATAGATTTTATACCTAATAAACTAAGTAAGAGCTGATTTTAGGTATAGAACTAGATTATTAGAGATATATTAGACTTTAAACTTATAGAAAAACTGAGATATTAGCTACTAATAATTAAATATAAGACTCTACTTCTATAATACTAAGATATAACTAGCTAGATATATCTCTCTAATTTACTAATAAAATATATACTTATTAAATACTAGAGTAAAACTCTAGATATAGTATAGAAGTTATTCCCTCCTTTTAAACTATAATATATTATTACTAGCTTATATAATAGTATTAGAATATTAAAAACTAAGACTCTAATATGCTCTATAGATATTATAGTAATTATATATTATTTTATAAGACCTATTAAAGCTAGATAACCCCTTTAATACTATATAATTAGAGGTAAAGAAGATAACTTTAATAATAGAAGCCTGAGAGATAGTATAACTATTTAGCTTAGAAAGAAAACTCTAGATATACTATTTATCTATCTATAAGTATCTAAATTAAATAGAGTAGTCTTTTTAGAGCTGCTAATTAACTTATATAATAGATAAAACTAGTTTTATAATAATTAGTAGTTAGAAAAGAGAGTAGAGGAAAGACTATAGACTTTAATATATATTATAACTAGAGTTTTACCTAGAACCCTAGCTATTATAACTAAAGTTTTATTAAGATAACTATATCTAATTAACCTTTACTATATTAAACCTCTATTATAGGCTTCTAGTCTATATCTAGTTAACTAGTTTAGATTCTTTATATAATCTAGAAGCTTAGTATTACTAAAATAGCCTCTATAAGTAAGAAAAAGGACCTAGATTAACTAACTATTAGTAACTTTTATAAATAAGAAGCTATTTAAAAGGTATTAGGTCTCTTTAAAACTAGATAGAACTATTTAAGACTAGGTTTTTAAAAATAGAAAAAGAATACTAGAGTAGATAGTATTAAAAGTAATAAAAGACTAAAAGGATAAGTATATCCTATAATTTATAGACCTAAAGCTCTTTTTGCCTAATAGAATAAGTCTTAACCTATCTATATCTAAGGATATTTATTTATAGACCTAACCTACTAATATATCTAATACTAAAGCCTTAAAAAGCAATAAAGGATTATTAAAGTATCTAACTATTTAGAATATAGTAATAAGAAATAAGATTAAAAAATATAAAAGGGTAAATAATTAGTAGTAACTAATTAATTTATTAAAGTATTATAATTATTCTAGGTTTATAAAACTATTAATATTACTATATCTTATACCCTTTTTAGTAGAATAAGTTATCTTTAAATCCTATAATAGCTTAGTGGTTTTTAACTATATAAGGCTTACTAATTCTATACTAAATAATAATTAACTTATTCTAGCAGTCTCTTAGTATATATAAAATAACTAGTAGTTAGCAGATTATCTAATAACTAGGTATAGATAAGGATTAGTTATTAATAGTATAGAGAAAGTAGAATATCTTTCTAACCTCTATAATATATAAGAGATACTAATAAGATAAGAAAACTTAGATAACTTTAAAGTTATAAGCCTTCTTAGACTTATAATTAGGAGGTTTTTGCTTTCTATCTATATCCTACTTTAAGAGCTATCTTAGATATCTAGAATAGAGATTATAGTAGATATAGTTAGTATAATAAGAGGAGGTATAAGTAACTTTTAGAATATTATAGCTGCTTTCTTATTACTTAATTATAGTAATAGTTATTAGATAATAATTATTATAGACTAAGTAAATAGTAATTACTTTTACTAGAACTCTATATAAGATTTAGAAAGTAACTAATAATTTATAAATATTATAAATAATCTTAATAGATAGTACTATAAAATAGAGATTCTAGTATATCTTAGAATAATCCTATTAACTAGTTATTATATAGTTAATTTAACTTAATAAAGAGATAGATTTATATATAGACTTAGATATATTAAATAGGTCTAAGTATTTCTTTAAGAGGATATCTTATCACTATAGTTTAGCTATATAGCTAAGAGAGATAGAGAACTCTTTGCTAATATAGAAATCCTTTTAGTTAACTAATATATTTCTGCTATTACTATAGAATTTTATAATATATCTATTAATATTAGCTTTACCTTATAAGATACCTTATATAGCTAATAAGACTTTAAGAAAAATCCTTTTTTCTCTATATAGCCCTCTATATCTAAATCTAGCTAACTCTTACTCCTAGATAATAATATAGAAAACTTTAAAGATAATAATAAGCCTGGAATTCCACCTCTTAGAGATTTACTAGAGTTAGCTTTATCTAATATATTAGATAGTAAACTTAATTATCTAGAATACTAACTTTAAATATAAGTCCTTTAAATACTAAGTTAAAGTATAAGTGCTAAACCTTAATTATAAGTTATAATTATAGATATACTATCTTATTCTAAATATCCTAATATTTTAAATAAATATAACTATAATAGAGAAAACTATATCTAATAGAGAGTTAATTAATAGAAATAAATAGAGCAGAATACTTTTAAAAGGTTATATTATTATAATTTCTTATACCTACCTTAATAGAGAGAGTAGTTTTAGCTATATTAAGGTTTAGAATAGAATAAGAAATATAATAAGAAAGAAGAGGTTATAAGGCTATTATTAAGATATAGTTTATAATAGAAAATAATAGCACCTAATAGACCTTTCTAATAGCAAAATTACTTACTAAGAAGAAACTATTAAATAAAAGGGTCTATAAATAGGATTTTATATATTTTTTATATAAATAGATTTATTTATCTATTAAGACTTTCTTTTATAATATTATAAAGAGTCTTAAAGGGATAATTAGAATAGAATAAGTAAAACTTAGTAGTATAATTTCTAAGAGAGCCCTCTTAGTATATAGGTCTATTATAGAAGGACTATAGTAAAGAAGGGAGGAGGAGCATAGAGATAAGGAGAACTTATTAGAATTATTATTATTAATACCTTAATATTTAATTTTTAGGTTTTTTAGGAATTTCTCAGTGAATTTATACTTATTTTTAGTGATCTCTTTTAATTAGATCTGCAAATCACTTTATATATCTTTTAAGCCTATTTTTATTATTCTAGCCTGTTTGTGGGTGGAGTTGTGTTGTCTGCTATCCTTTCTAGCCCTTATAGTTCCAGCCTTTATTAATATATAATAGTCTAGTAGCTAACTTTAATAGTGCTATTAGTGTATAGATTATAAGTAGTAGTAACTTTTCACTTAAGCCTATACTTATAGTTAAATTTAATAACTATACTCTTATTCTTAGAGCTTTTATTAATAATAAGTATACTATAAAGCTTATAGTAATAAATAATATCCTCCTATATAAACTTAGTAATAAAGTAAGAGTTAGCTTACTATATCTACTAAGCCTCTACCTACCTAGTTAGAAGATACTAGGCTTTAACTATATCCTATTTACTAACCTTCTATATATCTAATACTATATAAGTAAATAGCAGCTCTAAGAGCACTAAGAAATAGTAAGGGTTATCTATATACCTAGATCTATACTTCTAATAATCTTTATAAGTTTAGACTTATTTGCTAACTTATTAATAGAGGCTATACTAGTAATACTACTCTACTAACTGTTTAATAACTATATTATATCCCCTATATCTACTCTCTTAGTATACTTTTATAATAAGCTTAATTTAGATCTATAAATTATCTATAACTTATTATAGAATAGGCTTATATATACTAGAATATATAAATAATAACTTATCTTTTAGAAAGAATTTCCTAGCCTCCTCTTTAAACTTATAGTATAAACTAGACTTAATTCTATCTAGCTATTTTAAAGTATTAAAATAATAGACAATTTAGTATAAATAGTAATTCTAGTATAAAGAGCTATTTAGTATAGTATTAGAAATATCTATAAGCCTTAGAAACTCTTATAGAATATTATTAACTTTAGTAGTAAGAATCTTAATAGGGCAGACTCTATCTCTATCTACCTATATTTTATTAAAGAAAGAGATAGTAATTAGATCTATAAAGAAGATTTGCTTATTAATCTAGTTATTAATTTCTCCTTTAGTATCTTAGTTAAGCTTATCTAATAGTCTGCTAGGTTTATAAAATAATCTATTAGCTATAGTATTCTAGCTTCTAAGTAGATACTTAACTTTAAAGTTAAATATATAAATCTATAAGATCTATTAGATAATAAGGGCTCTAGGCAGATTAGAGATAGTACTATTAAGCTAAGTAATAAGGATCTTAGTATCTATTTCTAGTATAAAATAGTAACTATAGAGATAAAAGTAAACTTATTTAAGAGCTTTAAGTATACCCCTTAACTCCTTCTTTTTAGTATTATAGTTTAGCTCTATGCTAGCCTATAAGCTATATTTATATCTAGAAACTATACACTTACTATTAATATATTAACTAAGAATAGCACTCTAACTAAGGCTACTAGTATTAACTATAAGGTAGATTTTACCTATATTAGTACTATAGTTAAGTCTAATAAGAATAGAAGCAGAGATAAGTTAGTCTTTAAGAGTATTTATAGCTAACTATTAAGGCTAGTTCTATTTAAATAGAGTATCTTTCTTTAAGAGCACTATAAGTAGCCTAGCTATAGCTAAAAACCCCTAAACCTAAATATAATAGAATATTATAATACTAAGAAAGGATCTAAGATTAGTGAGATTATTATAAACTCCCTATTTCCTAATTTTAATAATCTTTAATTCCTCTAGCCTTTAGCTATTAATACTATAAATATATCCTATAATAGTAACAGATTACTAGGCCTACTATAATTTCTTAATAGTAATAGTATAGCTAGCTAACTTAATATTAATAAGAACCTTATTAATATTCTAGATATACTCTAGGATATATCTATATAGTTTAGAGTAACTAAAAACTTCTTTATTATTATATTTTAAGGTAAGGCTCTTAATAGCTATATTATTAAGAAAAGCTTTATAGTAGGTTAGAATTAGATTATATAGGATTTATATTATAACTCTTATAAACTAGACTATAGAGTTAGTAGCTCCTTAAAGCAGAATATATATCTAAAAGAGGCTAATTAGTATTATAAAGGTTATAATATTATAGCTATATAGATCTAGTAAAACTTAGTTATATCTAGAAAAGAAATCTAATAGTAAGAGAAGCTAGTATATTATAAAGTCTTCTAAAAACTTATTACTAGATAGAGGTAAAGCTATATTATATAGAGTAATAGTATTAATCTTAGTTATAGAGTTAATAAGATATATCTTTCTATTCTTCTTTCTAACTAGAAAGAAGGGGTTCTAGTAGGCTATATAACTTTACTTAAAGATACCCTTTCTTAGCCTATTCTTTAGGATTATTATTATATTACCCTCTAAGATCTTTAAAATTAGTATACTTCTTACTTACTAGGCTTTATAAGAGATAACTCTAATTACTTATAGAGGAGCTATTAATAGATAAATAGATCTATAATACTTAAAACTCTATATAAGAGCCTTCTCTCTATTACTTAGAACTTTAAAGAGAAGCTTCTTCTCTTTTAGGTTAAGGTAGTTTACTATTACTAGGATCTTATTAAGTTATTTTACTATAAGTTACTCTCTCTTAGAAATAGTT
Source organism: Colletotrichum neosansevieriae (assembly GCA_036785495.1). NCBI lineage: Eukaryota > Fungi > Ascomycota > Sordariomycetes > Glomerellales > Glomerellaceae > Colletotrichum > Colletotrichum neosansevieriae. The sequence continues at coordinate 9,726 of JAVHLV010000463.1, forward strand.
AAAAACTTTAATTAAATAAGATCTATAAAGGTGCTTTCTAATACTAGTTTAAGGTTTTCTTTTACTTTTATCTAGGCTTTTAACTTCTACTCTAGATCTCTTTTAGATACTAAGCTATTAAAAGATAAGTTATTAACTAGCTAGACTTTCTTATCTTTTATCTTATATATTATATTAATCTCTCTATATATAAAAGATAAAGTATTATTATAGATATAATTAGTTCTTAGTTTATTCTAGATTCTTATTAAAACCTTTTTTAGAAGGTTCTCTCTCTAGTAGAACTAATAGTATATCTAGATATTAGCTATATTAAATCTAATCCCCTATTTTAAGTTAAATAGATTTATAAAGAGTAAGAGATATATTTTAATAGAAAGGAGAAGTTATTAAAGCTTTTTATTAGTTATAAACTTTAATAAGTTAGTCTTATATCTTACTTACTCCTTATAATACTTCTAGATAATAGAGTTAAATCCCTTAACTATATAGTTAAGAGCTCTAATATATTTAGGTTCTCTTATATTAAGGATACTAATAGCAGTCTTCTAGTCTCTAAAAAGAGTAGTATTACTATATATAAGGAGGTACTTAGCTATCTTAAATAATATAAGCTTAGTACTATTATATAGCTTAGTAGAGATTAGCTTCTCCTTCTACTAATAGATTAGCTAGTTTCTATTTCTACTCTACTTCTAGAAAAAGAGAGGCTTACTTAGAATATTAGTTAGAAGTACTAGAACTTTCTCTACTTTATAGCTAGATATATAGTTAGAATCTATATAGTTAGCTTCTCTCCTCTTCCTCTAGTAGTAATATCTATAAAACTTCTTTAAAAAGGGTTTATAATAGTTAGAGTGCTACTTATCTTTATAGAATTAGTATCTAGAAGTATATACTTATAATTCTAAAATAGCCTAAATAATTACTTCTATTCTTAGTATAATAGCCTACTTAAGAGAAACTTTAAGTACTATATAGAAGATATTACTATTTTTATTAAATATTACTAAAACCTTCTTATTCTCCTCTAATTTCTCTTAGACTAGGAAATTAAAACCTTTTAGTAAATTAGCTTCTACTACTAGTATTACCTCCTCTAGTATATATAGGCTAAGCTAGCCTTCTATATTATAAAGCTATAGTTATAGACTTTTACTTAGTTATCTATTAATTCCTATAATTACTAAGCTAGCTGCTATATTAGGATTAGTAGTAGTAGCCTCTATTTTCCCTCCTCTATAGAAATTAAATAGACTTACTAAGTATAAGAGAAGCTAGTAGGGTTAGAGAGAATAGTAGTAAAGTAACTAGTAGAATTTAAAATATAAAATATTAAAAAAGCATAAATCTTCTAATTACTAGCCTAAAAGATACTAATTATCTAAGTTAGTAAGTATTCTAGTATTATTTTAGTATATATAATAAATAGAGCTTTAAGAATTATATTCTTAGATATCTTACTATATAGGCTAATAAAAAAGGGTATATTAAATATATAATAGCTGCTAATATAGATATCCTTAACTATAATACTCTTAAAAGTTACTATAGCTTAAATATCTATAAAGCTCTAGACTCTAAGATATATAGAAATAATACTCTTCTATATCCTATTATAGCTAATATATTTCTCAGAGATAATATTAATAGTAGTACTAGTATTAATAATTCTATATTACTCTAAGTATATAGACTAACTAATTCTTATAGTAACCTAGAAGTATAGTATAATAAAGTCTTATATAGTAAGGATTCTATATTAGTAAGTAACTATAGTATAGTATAGGTACTCTGCTAAATTATTAAGGAAAGTAACTAGTATATTAAGGTTCTTTTTAGATTAAGTGCTAGGTAGAATAATATCTATTATATTAATATTTACTATATTATAGAGAGGTAGTTAACTAAAAACAGAAAGTGCTAGGCTGCTTATAAAGACTTAGAAACTATAAATTATATCTATAAAGGGAGGAAAGATACTAGTTAAGGGAAAGGGAGTTAGATAGAATACTAGGTGAAAGAGGATTATATCTAAACCCTGCTCTTAGTCTAGTATAGTAGCTTTATAAAGTATTTAAACTGCTATAGCCTTGTTTTTATAAACTTAAGCCTAAATATAAGCCTTAATAGCACTAACTTCTATCTATAAGAGTGCTTTATACTAGAATATAAGGGTTAGATCTATTTATATATTATTCTAATATCTGATCTCTTATATAAGTTAGCTGCTTAATCTAGAGGCTTTTATAATATAGCTAAGTAGGTCTCTGCTTATAGGTATAAATATATCTAGCTATTCATTACTATTTTATTAGAGATAGTTCTAGATAACTAGCTTTATATACTTATAGACTATATTATTATAGTTATACTAGATCTAGTAAAGAAAAGATTCTAGGATAGTAACCTTTCTATCTACTTACTTAGCTTATAGGTCTTTAGTAAGAATATAGCCCTCTAATATTATAATAAAAGACTTAGATTAAGGGGTCTTAGCAGCTTCTAAGAAGCTATTATTAACTAGAGTATTCTTATTCTTATCTATAACTTCCTTAATATAAGGTTCTAGAAGTAGAGTGGGAAAATAAGCTATATTTAGATCTATAATATAAACCCTCTTTTTAGGTTTAGTAGCAGGGTAAGAAGTTATATAGTAGTTCTAAGTTTATAATCTAGTTATAGTATTAATATCTATATTTATAGAGAGAACTATAGCTAGAATATTAGAGGCTAGTATATAGATATTAAGGATATTATAAGTAGTATCTAAGATTACTATACTAGTAGGAGAGGTTTTTATAGCTAAAGTAGGGATTAGAAGCCTTAGAGTTCTCTATATAGTATACTAGATATACTTATTAGACTGCTTATAGCTCTTAAGCTGGAACTTAACTCCCTAAAAGCTTAGAAAGTATCTATAAAGGGTAAGTATACTAGCTTCTAGCTACTTAGTTTTATCTATACTAGCTATAAGAATTAGAAAAGAAATAATTATTAGATTATACTAGCCTTATTAGTAGCCTTTATTAATCTCTTTATTAGAAACCTAGATATAGAGAGAACTTTATAGAGTGCTAATCTACTAGTAGCTTCTATAAAATAAGTATAGTTTTATATTAGAAAAGGCTCTAGTAGCTTTATAATTCCTAGTAAGATATTCTTTCTTACTATAAGTATAGTAGGTATTAGAGTTAATAGTCTCTATAAATCTTAGAGGTTTTAGCTAATAGTAAGATTTAAGGCTTATAGAGCTTAAATAACTGCCTCCTCTTAAATTAAAGAGTATATAGCTATATTCTCTATATATAGAGCTATAGTTATAAGAGTTACTACTATAATAGTTATACTATAAGAGCTTCTATATAGGCTAGATATTAGATATATTAGCAGTATATATACCTACTTTATTAATAGTATAGTTATATTAAGGTATATTAGTATAGTATCTAGTTCTAATCTGCTTAATCTCTATATTCTTAAAGCAGGTAGTAAGGTTATCTACTTAGACCTTCTAGTTAGAGGTACTAGTTATTTTATCCTTTAACTTAGCCTTTATAGATAATACTCTTAATTACTTATACTTAAGTATAGTAATTAGTATACTAGTTAGAGTATCCTCTCTAATATCTTATAGTTATATATATATCTATTAAAACTAAACCTATCTAGTAATTATAATCTCTATCTAGATCTAAGAGACTAGAAAGAGACTTTAGTAGTTTTTATAGAAGATCTTTAAAATATACCTTATAGTTTACTTAGAGAAGTAATAAAAAATAATATAGTTAATCTCTATATTAGATAGTATAGAATATTTCCTTTTAGCTGCTCTATCTTAAAAGTTACTAATCTTAGTAAGAAACTTAGAGATATATCTAGAATTACTAATCTCTAGGCTAGAAATAAGGTTTTAGAGCTTCTTATTAAAGTCTAGATAAGTGTTTAGGTTTATAATACTATATATTTTATAGAGGTTATTTTTAAGAGAGAGCTAATTATTATATTAAATAGAAATACTTTTAAAGGTTTGCTAATAGGCTTTAATATAGTACTAGCTAACTAGGATAATTATCTTCTTTTTATTCTAGCTATAAAGCTTAGTATAGAATAGATAATTTTTAAAAAAGTTAGAAATATTATTACTAGTAAACTTAGAGGCTTCTAGATTATAAGGGATAATTAGAATAGTAGTATATTACTTCTATATAGCTTTAGCTAATTCCTTAATTACTTTTATAGTACTAATAGTAAGTAGAGAGGCTAAGTCTTCTATAAAAGGCATAGTAGTAGCCTTTATAAGTATAACCTTATCTAGCTACTAGTCTAGGCCTACTTTCTATAGCTTAAGGGGAGCTATATCTCTATAGTTCTTATACTTATTATAGATATTCTTATTAATATAGACCTAGTAACTAATCTTAATACTTTAAAACTATAAAGGTAAAGACTTCTTAGATCTAATATTATCTATAGTAGTAAAATAAAGAGCTTATTTCTAAATGCTCTTAAATATAGCTCCCTTAAAGGGTTCTATATCTAGAGTATAGTTCTTAGAGCTAGAAGAGTTTAAAGTAGATATACTAACTTTAAGAGCTTTCCTAGATTTCTTAGAGTATTACTTAGATATAATATAGAAAGTAGTTAATATAATTTATTATAATTAGATATTAGTGTTAATATTAAAGTTTATTAATATTTAAATTACCTAATAATAAAAGAGAAGAGTTATATAGTAATTTAATTTATAATAATTAAATAAATAGAGAGAAAGAGAGCTTTAACCTCCTTCTCTTTTTAGGTAATAGTTATAAATTATAGACTAGGGGTAGTTATAGCTTCTATTTCTCCTATAAGTATATAGGCTCTCCTTTTTAATATAGCTAGGAGTGGTTATAGCCTCTATCCTATCTATAAGTTTATAGACTCTTTTCTATTCTTTCTTATAAGTAATATAATACTATAATTTCCTTAATCTTATAGATATTAACTATATAGTAACTAAGATAGGGCCTAAATCCTCTTAGTTAAGCTTATTAGCCTAACTAGTATTATTAATTTATTACTTTATTACTAATTATTAGGTTTTAGGTTATAAAAAGCAGATACTAGCTCTACTTTTATAAGAACTAAGAAGAAAAGAGAAAACTTTTTAATCTAGTAAAGTTTAAAGCTATTATAGCTAGATTTTCAGGGTTTTAAGTATTTCTATTAAAAACTCTAACTATATAGCTATTATACCTAGTATTTTCTTAGATTAGATCTATAAAGAGACTTTTAAATATTATTTTATAAAGTTTATTATTATTACTACTAAGTTTATAAAGTTAATATTCTATTAAGTGGTTAGAATAATATATTATAGTTCTGTGTTAAATATAAGCCTATTTATATAGTATAGAAGTATACCCCTTTTAAGCACTATAGAAGAAGCCTTAAGAGAGAAAAATCCGCTTCTAGGCACTATTAAAATAGGCTAAGAACTTTAAGATAAAAATAATAAAACCACACACTTCTATATACTTATATAGGAATATTATAATATTGCAGCTTTATATCTAGAGGCTCTAGAATAAAGGAAAAGATCTCCCTGAGCATAATAACCTTATTATAGATATAATCTATTAAGCAAAAGTAATAAAAGCTTCTTAATAATAAGATAAAACTGTAGTGATACTAACTGATAATGCTCCTCTATTCTCCTCTCTGCCCTTAATAAGGCAAAAAGTCCTGCTATACTATGCTAACTAATATACCTATCTGGGCACCCTCTAAACTGGGCTGTCTACACTGCTCTATCTTAGTAGCTTACTAATAGATACTAGCTTTAGTAATACTATATAAAGGTTTAATAACCTTTATAATAGTATTAGAGGAGTAGAAATTATAGATTTAGTTAGATAGATAGATATAAATATCTTATATAAGGGTAGTGTATAACTAAATATATACTTAGATAATATCTCTAATCTAAATTAAATAATTAAAGCTAAGAGATAGTATAATTACTAATAGGAGTTAAATACTATAGTATTAAATTATTAATAATTAGGTTAAAATACTATATTTATTAATATTATTTATACTATAAATAATAAGGTAGGACTTCTTAAATAAAATAGTAGTCTTATTTTTAATCTTATTAACTATATAGAATTAAAAAAGGTATTTATATTACTTAGAGGGATTATAAATCTTAAATTTAAAGACTTTATATTTAAGGAGAATATTAATCTCCTTTTTATAGAATTTCTAAAAAGAAGGGCTATTAATAGTAAGTTTACTAAACTTATATAGAGTAAGATAGAGTTTCTAATCTGCCTTTTCCTTTAATAATAAGAAGATTAATAGGTTATTAACTTCTTACTTAAAAATATAGAAGAAGTTAGTAATAATAGGGTTCTTTTAGGGTTATCCTCTATATTAAAGTAGGGGAGAAGCTAGAAAAGTATTTATAGAGAAAGCAGCTACTAGTTTAGAGTTAGTATTAATAAGATTAGAGTTACTAAGATTATTAAGGTTACTATAAAAGGATCTAATAGTAATAGAGGGGAAGTTTTAGGAGCTATAGGGAAGCTAAATAGTAACTATTTTACCTAAAATAGTAATTAAATAGTAGAAACCCTACTATTTATCTTTTATAGTAGACTTATATTAATAATTATAGTAAGAGGCAGGTAACTTTATCTATACTTAGACTATTATAAATATTTATAGTATTAGTAATTTTATATTTAGTAGTTTCTTTATATAAATTATTTATAGTAATATAGATTGCTTTAGCTCTAGCTATAATATCTAGTAAGAGTATTAAGTTATTACTAATATATAGGTAAGTATTAAAGATAAAAAGGGTAGAGATAAAGCTATTAGAGCTAGTAGTATTATTAATAGCTTTAACTGCTATTTAGAGGGTAAGATTAGGCTTAGTATAGAGGACTTCTTACTAAATATCAGTATAGGTATATTAAAGGGGTTTATAGTATTATTTAGTTTTACTAATATAGTAGTAAGCTTTAATAGGTATAACTTTAACTATAATAACTATAGATTTCGTATTATTTTTAAAGGTTTTAGCAGTAAAGTTTAAACTAGTATCTATAATAATATAATTAGAAGGTTCTTAGTAGATATAAATCTAGCAGAGATAGAGGGTTTCTTAGGTAGTTTTTACTAAAAGATTAAGCAAAAAGTAAATAGTATTAAAGCTAGTAGCAGTATTAATAATATATAGAGTTACTTTACCCTTAAAGTATATAATATTATAGATAATTTTATAATTAAAGTTATAATTATCTTTTAGTAAGAATTTAAAGTATTAGAGTGCTTTAGTATTTAATTAGTAATATTAGTAGATCTTAGTTAGTTACTTAATTACTATAGTTTAAATAGAATAATTAGTATAATAGAAAAGAGTAGCTAACTTAGTAATAAAAGAGTAACTAAATTAGTAATAGAGGCACTAAAGTTTAATATCTATTAGATAGCTAGCTTAGATAAAAGTCTCCTTATTATTAAAAAGAAGCTAGGTATAATTCTATTTATAAATAATAGAGGTAATAGTTTTACTCTATAGTAAATTATAAGAAATATATTATTCCTTATTACTATAAAAGGAACTTATATATTATTATCACAATACTTTTAGAGTGCTATAACTCTATGAATAGAAGAGGTATAAAAAAATACATAATATATTTAAAGTCCTTGTAAAAAATGGCGTTTTTCGGTATATATATCATATTACTAATATTATATAAGCAGAGTATTTAGAATAATAAAGTATTTGAAATAACGAAGTTTTAGAATAAAGTTAAGCTGAACTAAAGTTAAGCTTAAAACTAAGCTTAAATTTAAGGTTAAAGCTAGTATTAGAAGCTAAACCTTAAACCTTAAACCTTATTATTATTACCCTTTTAGGAAATAAGGTTTAATTCAGGCTTAAAGGGCTGTAAGATCTTAGAAACCAAATTATCTATATATACCTACCTTTTCCCCCGCCTTTCTAGGCCTAAGATATCTATAAATTTATCAATAAAAATATTATTTTATATCTATATTTCTCTCTCTATCTGAATATTATGCAACAAACCCGAAAAGTTACCCTTATATACTATTTATTACCTGAAATCTACCTATACTACTTTAGAAACTTTTCTACTTCTTTTACAGCCTTTATAGCTATTCTTATAGGTTATAAGCCCAGCTTAACATAACCTGAACAGCTTATAGGCCCCCCTAAAAGCAATTCATTCCTCTATTTATATATCTCTATTCCTTATAAGAATATCTCTTATATAAGAGAATAACCTTTTACTACCTATACTAAAACTGAGATTTTATAGTTAATAATAATATTCTTCTACTTAAATAACCTCTACTAATAATCTATTACTTTATCTAAGTTATATAATTATTAAGATTACCTAATTTAGAAGCCTGCTGCTATAATAGAGGCCTATTTACTGGACAAAGTCTCTACTAACTACCTATTTAAAATACCCTATCTACCTAACTGGTTTAAACTAGTTAAAACGGCTAAATAAGGCAATATTATGCCTAAATTAAAGGCTTATTATTAAATATAAACGAGAAGTACCCTTAAATTAAACGAGAAATACCCTTAAATTAAACAAGAAGTACCCTTAAATTAAATAAAACCCTTCCGATTAAACTTATTGATTTTGACTGGTTTCAAAGCAAATAAAAATATGGAAAGATATATATAAAAATAAGTATGAAAAGGGGGATATATATTAACTTTTTACTAGTTATTTAGTTTTAAAACAAAAATACTATAAGAGGTTAAAAACTACTCTTACTTAAAATAACTATTCTTTAAATATATTAAACTAGTTTTAATAAAGAAAACTATTCTATAAATAAGTAAAAAGAAACTGCTTTAAATCTACTCTTTAAATCTACTTTTAAAGTGTTTTATACCTATTAATTTAAAATTAATAAAACTACTTTAAAATATAAGTAAAAAGAATTTTATATAAAGCTAAGTTTATAAAAAGTTATTAAACTAGTTTATTAAGTTATAATAGATATATCTAAGATAACTTTTTAAAAACTCTCTAGTAGTAAAAACTATTAAATATAGGCTTTGTGATTTAGATCCCTACTTATAAGTAAGAATATAAATACTAACTTAGAAATCCCACTATTACAAATTAATTCTGATATAAATAATAAAGCTTTAGCTTATATTAGGTTATTATATAATAATAGTCCTCTTAGAGTTATAAAGGACTATAATATAGCTCCTGAGGCTTAGCTTAAGTTAAAAATCCTATATAAGCCTAAGGGATTTAGTAATAAGTTTATAACTTATAAAGAATTCTTTAATATAACCTTAGAAAATATAGATAACTTAGAAACCTTTCTAAATAAGGTTAAAGAGTTAACTAATAATCTAGCTAATAAAGATCTAGCTTTACTAAAGCAGACTATTATAGCTAAGATATTAAATTCCTTAGATAAAAATTATAAGGGTTTTATAACTAATATAACTTAATCTCTAAGAAATAATTTAGAAGCCTATATTCTAGACTCTTTATTTACTAATTTATTAAATAAATCTAAAAGAAAAGAGGATATAAGTAATAATATTACTTATATTAAGGCTAAGAATAAAACTAAAAAACCTTAGAAAAAGACTAAGGATTTATTCTATAAAAACTATAAAAAACCAGAATATATAGAAGTAGACTGCTTTTTCTTATATCCTAAAAAGGCTCTAAATAAGTGGAAATAAGCCTTTAATAATATAACTAGATCTAAACCTAAAAATAAAGATTTAGATAAAAAAACTTATAAATCTACTTCTTTTAAAAACAAACTAACTAAAAAGAGTAATAAAACTGCTCTATTAGTTAAAGATAAAGAAGAAGATAAAAAAGTTATTAAATTATTAAACTCCTATAATACTAAAGAAGTTAATATAGTTTAAATCCCTTCTATATTAAATCTAAATATAGATATTAATAGTGAAGAAGAAGATATTAAGTTTCAAAATATAAATATAACCCTACCTTATAATAATAAGAAGCATATTAAACCTGAAATAGGTTATATAATATAAGATATTATATAAAATAACAATAGTATATTCCAGAATAATTCAAATACTATTAAGTTTTATCTTAATACAGGTGCTACAATTTATATTATTAATAATAAGGATTATTTTTCTAAAACTTATAAAATAAATAAATAAGTTAAATAGGGAAAAGCAAACACTCTTTTATCTACTTTAGCTAGAGATATTATATTAAAGCTTCCTAATAATAAAAGTATTATTTTATATAACTGTTTTTATATACTAAACTTAGGTATTAATCTTCTAAGTTAATCCTAACTAGATAAACAAGCTATTACTTATATAGTTTAGAAAAGCACTCCTTTATTATATCATATAACTAATAATATACTATTAGTTAAAGGGGGTAAAAAGGATAACCTATATTACTTTAATACTAAAGTAACAAAAGATCCCTCTTTATACTTAACTAATACTATATTAAATAGTATAGATAATAAAGATAAAAATAAAATAACTATTTAAAATAATAAGTTATTAGAAGATATAAATACCCAAGAAGATAAATTATCTAAGAAGAGTCCCTTAGAAATAGCAGAACAAAAAGCTCTATTATAGCATAAAAGATTAGGCCATATTAATATATAAGCTTTAAAACAGCTATATAAGGATAAAATAATAACAGATAATATATTAAAAGTAAATAATATTACTTATAAAGCCTGTATTTTAGGCAAATTCACTAATAAAGTAAATAAAATATCTAATAATAGGTTAAAAGATTATCCTTATTTATATAAGGTAGCTGCAGATATCTATAAACCTATAACACCTATAACCTATAATAATTATAGATATTTTATTATATTTATAGATAAAAACTCTAGATTTGCTTTTAGTAAATTATTAAAAACCAAAAGTGAACTAGAAGTTTATCTATCTTTTATTAAATATAAAAATCAATATAAAACTATTATATTTAAGATAAAAGAATTTAGTACTAATAGAGGTACTAAATTTAACAATAAAACTATTAATAAAGAGTATATTAATAGTGGAATAAAGCATAATACTATACCTGCTTATATATATAAACCTAACAGGTTTATAGAACATATTATATACACTATAGTAAATAAAATAAGATTAATACTTAAACTAGTAAATCTACTAAACTATCTATAGGGAGAAGCTTTTTTAGCTGCTATATATATATATAACAGAACTCCCTATAAAAGCCTAAACTATAAAACCCCTTATAAAGTTAAAAATAATAGTAAACCTATTATAACTCATATTAAAACCTGGAGTAGTATATACTATTATAAGAATAAAGATCCATATCTTAAGAAACTAGATAATAGAGCTATAAAAGCTATACTAGTTAAATATAGATCTAATAGCTATAAGGTATATAATATATCTAAAAGGAAAGCCTTATAGGTTAGAGATATAATAATCTATAAAAATATATTTTTATCTTCTCAAAATAATAAGGATAATACTCCTATATATAATAATCCATATAAACTAAGCAGTTTTAATAACTGGGATAAAAATCTAAGTCTAAATTTAGAAGATAAAAATAATAATAAATATAATACTAGTAAAACTAGTAATAATACTATTAAAAATAACAATAGTATAACAAAGTCCAAATTTACTATATAAATCCCCTATAAATCACCTGAGGATTTAAAAGAATATTTATAGGTAGAAGAAGAAAGTGCACTATTTATAATAAATAACTGCCCATAAATAAAAGAGATTTTATCCGCTTATAATAATAATAAGGAAAAATCCTCCTATATATTAAGTATTAATACTTTATTAAAACCTTTAACCTATAAACAAGCTATAAATTCAGATAATAAATCTAAATAGATTTAAGCTATAGAAGAAGAGATATCTAATTTATATAAATAAAATACTTAGACTATAATTAATAAAAATACTATAAAAAACCATAACGCCTATATATTAGGTGGGAGATAGGTTTATAGAATAAAATATAATCCAGAAAATATACTTATAAGGTATAAAGCCTGCTAGGTAGTATAAGGCTATAATTAATATATAGGTATAGATTACCTTAAAACCTTTAGTACTACCTATAGGCCTGAAAGCTATAGATTTTTATTAAATCTAGCTATAAATTTAGACTGGGTTATTAAACAATTTAATGTTACTTTAGCATTTGTTTATGCTAATATAGATAAAGATATCTATATTAGAATACCTACTGGATTTATTTATAATAATAAAACTAAGAAACTAGAAGCCTCTTATAATTATAATGATAAATAAACTAATTTAGTTTATAAGTTAAAAAAGGCTCTATATAGTTTAAAACAAAGCCCTCGATTATAGTATAAATACTTAAAAGAAGTATTATTAAAAACAGGCTTTATAGTTTCACCTTATAATGAAGCTGTATTTATCTTAAATACTAGAAGTTATAAAGCTATAATAGCTTGTTATGTAGATGATATATTAGCTATTGCTATAAATTAACAAACTATAGATTATATCTATAATACTACTTCTAAGTATATAAAGATTAAAAAGCTAGGAGTTCCTACTATATTTCTCGGTAATGAGATTACTATAGATAGAAAAAATAAAGCCTTATATATATATTAAATATAATATACTTATAAAATATTAAATAAGTATAATAAAATAAAATTATATCCTGTACTTATACCTTATATAAATACTAAATATTTAGTATTAAATAAGGAATAAGCTATAAAAGAGGATATTAATTCCTATTAATAAGAAATAGGATCCTTAATATATTTAGCCTTAAAAACTAGGCCTGATTTAACTTATCTAGTTAATAATTATGCTAGATATATGTCTAATTCTTCTAAGGATTATATAATAGCACTAGACCGTATTTGGGCATATTTAAATACTTTCCCAGATATTAGTTTATATTATAACTATAATATTATTATTAATTATAATATTATTGGATTTTCAGACTCTAATTGGCTGGAGATATAGAAGATAAAAATCTACTTCTGGCTATATCTTCTGTTTTGGCTTATATAATATTATAAGCTGGAATACTATAAAACAAAAAACAGTTGCTTTAAGTAGCTGTGAAGCTGAATATATAGCTTTATTAGAAGCAGTTAAAGAAGCTATTTATCTATATAATAGCTATAACTTTATACTTAAAGAAGCTTCTATAGATTTTAATCTTAAAAGGCCTAAGATTCTTATAGATAATTAAGCAGCTTAAAAACTGGCTGAAAATCCAGAATATTATAAAAAGGCTAAACATATTAATATTAAATATCATTTTAGCAGAAATTCTATACAGGATAATTTAGTAGAATTATTCTACGTTAAATCTAAAGATAATATAGCAGATATTCTAACTAAGCCTGTTAGTAAGAATATTCTAGAACTAGTTAGAACTAGGCTAAATATTATATCTGAGGGTTTTTTACCTACTAATAGTAAAACTGATATTGGGATGGGATAAGTGGGACTTAGCAGTGTAATTTCTAAGAGAGCCCTCTTAGCATACAGGTCCGTTATAGAAGGACTATAGTAAAGGAGGGAGGAGGAGCATAGAGGAGAGGAGAACTTATTATTATTATTAATACCTTAATACTTAATTCTTAAGTTTTTTAGGATTTTCTCAGCAAATTTATACTTATTTTTAGTGATCTCTTTTAATTAGATCTGCAAATTACTTTATATATCTTTTAAGCCTATTTTTATTATTCTAGCCTGTTTATAGGTAGAGTTATGTTATTTGCTGTCCTTTCTGGCCCTCACAGCCCCAGCCTTTATTAATATATATAAATCAGTAGCAAAATTAGACTATTAGTTATATATAGTTTTCCCTTATAAAAAACTTTTATTTTATTTTAATTTTTACTTTTTACTAAGGTTTCTACTTTTTCCTTAGAAATATATTTCCTATTTATAAGGTATTATATATATATATATATATATACTTTAAGGGGGTATATAAGAAATATATTATTCCTTATTACTATAAAAGGAACTTATATATTATTATCATAATACCTTTAGAGTGCTATAACTCTATGAATACAAGAGGTATGAGAAAATGAATAATATATTTGAAATCCTTGTAAAATGGCGTTTTTTGTTATATATATCATATTACTAATGTTATATAAGCGGAGTATTTGGAATAATAAAGTATTTGAAATAACGAAGTTTCAGAATAAAGTTAAGCTGAACTAAAGTTAAGCTTAAAACTAAGCTTAAATTTAAGGTTAAAGCTAGCATTAGAAGCTAAACCTTAAATCTCAAACCTCGTTATTATTACCCTTTTAGGAAATAAGGTTTAATTCAGGCCTAAAGAGCTGCAAGACCTTAGGAACCAAATCATCTATATATACCTACCTTTTCCCCCGCCTTTCTAGGCCTAAGATATCTATGAATTTATTAATAAAAATATTATTTTATATCTACATTTCTCTCTCTATCTGAATATTATGTAACAACCCCGAAAAGTTACCCTTATACACTATTTATTGCCTGAAATCTACCTGTACTACTTTGGGAACCTTTCTACTTCTCCCGCAGCCTTTATAGCCGTTCTTATATAAATAATTATAGAAGTTATTAAAATAGATACCTAAATAATCTATATTATTTAAGTAGAGGAGAAAAGGAGTATTAAAGGGTATAATATAAAATACTATTTAACTAAATATAGTATTAACTATAATAATACTAAATAAGTCCTTATAAAGTCTATCACTAAAATATACTCTCACTTAGTTAGTATTAGCTTTATTTATCTTAATTAGGAAGTAAGAATATTATAAAGTAGTAACTTACTATTAGCTAGTAGTAGAGACTCTAATAGCACCTAAATCTAGTATAATATCCTAGAAAACTTTCTCAGAGTATCTACTATTAAGTATAAATAGCTATATAGAGATAAAGGTTTTAGGTAAAATAAGCTATATTAGGGGTAAAAGGGGTATAGAATTAGCAATAAAGTTAAGACCTATAACTATATAGAAGGTAGCTTAGTTAAGTAGTAAATTAGTTAACTTATTACTATTAACTATAAATATAGTATTAGTAATATAAATAGTGAATTTATAGAGTAAACTAGGCTAAGATTTAATATCTTAGTAGTAATTTTATAAATACTGCTTAGTATTATTATTAGTGTCTAAATTAGTAATAGGGGGGTCTTAATTATTATTATTACCTTTAAAATTAAACAGAAAGGTGTTAAAGTTATTCTTAGTTAGGTTTTAAAAGTATTTAGACTTAAACTTATTAAACTCTTAGATATATTTATTAGCTAAGTATTTCTATAAATAATAATTAAGCTTATAATAAATCTAGTAGTATTTGGGGCTATTTTAGTAGTTATTATATATTAACTAATAATATAGAAGAGGTTCTTATTAGTTTAGCTAGTTTTAGTAAGATTTGCTATAATTAGGGTGATTTTATTGGAAATTATACTATTAGTTACCATTTTAGAAATATTAATCTATATATATTATATTAAACTTATTAAAGTCTTTAAAAGCTATAAATTAGGTAATAAGGCTTTAATTAAAGCAGAAAGCAGTGTTAATAGATAAATAGAGAGTATTATATAGGTCTTAAAGGCTTATAGAATATTTATAGAAGGCTAGTTTATACTTATAAACTCCCTAATAGGTATTATAGATCTTATATTATAAAAGGATATTATTAGTATTATACTTTCTGCTAAGTATAGGTCTAATAGTAGAGAGGATATTAAATAGGTTTTTAAGGCTTTTAGTAATAGATGTTTTAGGATTCTTATATATAAGGTTAAGTAATATAGTATTATCCTATAGTTTCTTATTAATAATATAAAACTCTTTAGTTTTAAAGTAATTTTTTAATTATTTAATAATCTTAGTATATAGAGATTAGGAGATTTAGTTTATAATATAGTAGAAGTAATACTACTAAATATTACTCTTTAATATTAGAGAGAAAGCCTTAGTATAGTATTATAGAGAAATACTAGCTTTAGTATAATAGTCTTTAAAAATAAGTAATTTAAACTCTAAAATATCTATCTTATTATTACTATACTTAAGATCTTTATTATTATAAAACTTTATAAGATCTAAAAGTTAGTATAAGAAAGGCTCTTTCTTAGATAGTATTATTTAGATATATAAAAAGAGGTTCTAATTATACTTAAAATAAGCTTAAAAGGTATTTTAAATACTCTAAAAGGAATTAGAGTTTAGAACTAAAATAAGTCTATATAAGAGTTTAGTAGGTTTAGAGTTATTAATAGAGCTCTAATAAGTAGGAGAAATAGATACTATTAAGGCTTTTAGTAGCTATATAGGAGTAATTAGAGTTAAAATAGAGTTATTAATATCTTTAGTAATTTTAGTAAAGAATTTAGGGTCTTAGATATATTCTTTAATAAATAAGGGGTATTATAATTTAACTTTAGTAAAGTTATTATTAGTCTAGAAATAGTAAGATAATTATTTAATAAGATTAGTAAGATTATTCTTTATTTAGTTAGAGTTAATAGTAATAAATATTCTATTAGTAATAAGGGCTTTATAGAGAGCTTTAGTAGTAAGTAAGTCTATATAGTTAAAGACTTTAATAATATTCTAGAAGTTATTCTTAAAGTAGGTTTATAGCTATAAGCTATAAATACTCTACTTAGTATACTTTATAATATAGTAGGTAATATAGCTTATAATCTTTACTAGACTAGTCTTTTTAGTATTAAAATCCCTAATTTTACTATATATATTAGAGTTAATAATAGCTTTAAAATTATAAGAGATAGGGATAATAAAGTAGCACTAAGATTAGATAAGAGAAATAGAAGAGGTATTTTTAGATATAGTAGAAAGAAGAAATAGTAATTACTTATAGAAGAATTTAAGTAGTAAACTTATATTAATATTTTATATATAGGTATTTTTTCTAGACTATAGCTTTAAGTATTAATCTATATATTAAATAACTTATAGTTATTTATACTCTTTAAAGGGTAAAAGAGTTTAAGTATTAAACTTATAATTATACTTTAAATATAGATATCTTCTCTAAGCTATAGCTTTAAATATTAATCTATTTATTAAGTAACTTATATTTATCTATACCTTTTTATAAATATAGTATTTTCTTCTCTTAGATAGAGCTTTCTAGTTTAGGCTTTCTTTATAAGAGTACTTCCTAAAAAGGGAATACTTAGTACTTACTTCTTAAAAAGAGCTTTTTAAAAAGGAAATAAACTTAGAAGGAGTTTATTAGAGAGAGAAGAAGTTATTAGATATAGAAGAGGTTAGTTAGTATATCTCTTAATCTTATTAACTCTTAGAGGGAATACTTTAATAAGAGAATTATCTCTTCTTTTTATATATACTTACTCTTAACTTTTATAAAGAGATTCTTAGATTATTTAGTTAAAATAAGAGAAATATAAGAAAAAGGAGAAAAATCTAGAGTTAAAATAATATTATTAACTAATTTAAATAGTTTTTAATAAAAACTTAGTATATATCTTTTTATTCTAGAAAAATAGATATTACTAGCTATAAGGCTAATTAAGATAGATCTACTAAACCTTTACTACTAATAGAGTAATTACTAACTAAAAGCCTTCTTACTACTTATTATAACTTAGATATAATTAATATAAGATTTAGATAGAAAACTAAAATATCTTAAAAGTAGTAAATATAGAGGAGAAGTTATTAAGATATAAAGAAAAGAGAGTTATAGTAAGAGTAAAAAGTTATTTAAAATAAGAGAGGAAAAGTAGAGAGAAATAAGATAAAAGTAGATAGTAGATAGAGTTAATAGCTTAAAATTAGAAAGTTTAGCTTAGATAGTTATAAATAAACTAAATTAAGTAGTTACTACTAAAAGTGAGGCTATAATATTCTAAATATCTTAGAATAGGTAGAATAAAGCTATAAAGTTATATAATTAATATAATCTTATTATAATTATAACTTTAGTAAAAGGGTTATAGTAAGACTTTTTAATAGGTTATTAAGAGCTTACTACTCCTGTTTTATAGTAGGTAGTTAGAGCTTACTACTAATTAATAGGTTATTACTATTATTATTATAAATAAGAGGTTAAAGTAAAGGGTTTTAGTAGTAAGAGGGGAGAAAAAAGGAGGGAGAGATAGTGAGGTTAGTAAGTAATATAGGTAGATATTAAATATATTAAAATATATTAAAATATGCTAAATTTACTAAAAAGACTTATAGAGGGTTAAAATTAGTAAAACCTATAATTCTAAGATTAAATAGAGGGGGAGGAGGGTTTTTAGAGGCTTTAGAGGCTCTAGAAGAGTAAGATTATTAGTAATATAGTATAGTTAGAGGAGTAGAGTTTTAGCAGAGCTGAAATTATTAATAATATTATATAGTAAAAAGAGTAGAGGTTTTAGTAAAGCTATAAGAGGTAAAAAGAGCTAAAAGAGAATAGATATAAAAAGGAAAGTATATATTTTTACTATATAATAAAGAATTATAATTATTAATTATAGTAGTAAGAGTAAAGTTATTATAGAGTAGTTTATAGTTATTAATAATAGTAAGGAATCTAAAACTTTACCTATAATATTAGTAGTAACTTTAGAGATTATAGATTAACTATAGAGGCTAAACACTTAGTAGTTAAAGCTAGTCTCTCTATTAGCATAATAATCTAAATAAGAGGAGGCCTAAAACTATCTAAGTAGTAAATAATTATTAAATAGAGGTTTAAAAGATAGAAGTAGAGGCTATATACTTAGCTACTAAATCTGAAGTCTCTATTAGCTAATATTTAAAATCTAAGAGGTGGGATTATTAAGATAAGGAAAATATTTCTTTAGTTATTTATATAACCTTACTAATCTATAGTTATAAATAATATAATAGTAAGGTTATTTATTATAATTATAGGTAGTATAATAGTAAAGTTAACTATTAATTAGTATTAGTTTTCTAAAATACTAGTATAGTAAAGAGAGAGGTTAGATAGGGTATAATATTAGTTTAAGATATATATATTAAGAAGAGAGGTATCTAGAGAGTAGCTAGTATAAAGGAATAATATAAATAGTTAATAGAGGCAGGTTATATAATATTAGAGGTTATATAACTGCTTACCTAACTAGATTATAGTTATTCTAGTGCTAGGCTATAAATCCTAGTAGAGGCTAGGATCTAACCTACTAGGCAATATGGGCAATTATTCCCATAAATAAGCTTTTAAATTATTATAAAAATCTATTAAGAAATAAGCTTTTAGCTTTATCTATCTTAATATTATTTAGGGTATAGTTAGGTTTTCTTAAAAAGGTATTAGCTAGGTTTTAATAACTTAGTTAGTATTTAATTTTAAAATTAAATATTAATAAGTTTTATAAAAGATATATTTAGTAGTTATTAAGGGGTTTCTTATTAGCTAGGTAGTAGTAACTTAGATAGTTAGTAATAAACTAAATATAATACTATAAGTAAAGTAAATAATACTACTACTTTATAGCTATATTATAGATAGCTACTAGTTTAGCTTTTAAGGTACTATATTATAGTTTAGCTCCTTAAAGCTTATATAATATAAAAGTAATAGATCTCTAAATATTACTTTCTAGTTAGCTTAATATTACTCTTATTATAAAGTTTAATATATCTATCTTAACTTAGATTTAAAACGTAGGATTAAAATATTATAGAATAGGGACTTTTATAAATAAGGTTTATAGTTTATAGAAGGTAACTAGTACTTAATAGATTATAACTAGCTAACTCTTTATAGTATTTATAAGTTAATTAATAAGAAAGCTATAAACTTTTAAATAATTCTTAATAAATCTTTTATAAAATTCTATAAAACTTAGAAATTATTAAATCTCTTAGATATTAGTAAGTATTAGCTACTTAGTTATTACTTAGACTCTATTTTATTTTATAGTAATATCTTTTAATAATACTATAAACTCTAAGAAATTAATCTTTTCTTTATAAAACTTATATTTTTCTAGATTAGTATAGAGGCTATTTACTTCTAATTAGGTAAATATCTACTTTATAATATCTATATAAAAGTTTATATTATTAGTAAAAAATAAGATATTATCTAAATAAATAATATAAATAATATTAATAAGTTCTAAAAGTGCTTTATTAATAAATATCTAGAAGGTTATAGATATATTAATAAGTCTAAATAATATAATATAGTATTTATAATATCTATAATAAGTATAGAAAGCTATCTTCTATTTATTACTCTCTCTAATCCTTACTTAGTAATAAATATCCTTAAGGTTAAACTTAGTAAAATATTTTACTAATAATAGTTAGTCTAAGATCTTATTAATTGGGGAAAAAAAAGCTTAGTTTTTAATAGTTATTTAGTTAAGTCTCTAGTAGTTAATATATAGCTATAATCTTCTCTCTTTTTTAGAAATAAAGAGAATTAAAGCCCTTACTAAGCTTATTAATAGGTAGATTTAGTATTTTTAGAGAGCTTTTTTAATATATTTTCTTAGTTTCTCTAACTTCTTTTTAGTTAGTAAGTAAATAGATCTAAATAGAAATTCTATTTTAGGTTTTAGGTTAATAAAATAGATTCTAATAGTATTAAAGTTTAGTATAGTTTCTATTAAGTTAATATTAAATATTTTTATAAAGTTATAGTATTTTAGGGAAATCTTATTTTTTAGACTTTTAAGAGTAGTCTTAGGTTAGTCTTTACTAGTTATCTCTAGTTAGATATTAAATAGATCTATTTTTAATATCTTTTAGAGTATTATAATAAGTATTAATTTTATTTTATTTTATATTTACCTTAATTTCTTAGCTATAATAATAAGGTAAATACTTTTTTTAGTTAAAAAAAAGGTCTAATCTAACTCTCCCTAATTAAGGTTAGGTTTTTTAGTAAGATACTAAGATAGTTCTAGAATAGTATTATAGCTATCTCTCTTACTAACTCTAAAATTATATAATACTATTTATTATATATCTATTATATTACTTATCTATATTACTACTTTATATATATTATAATTAGAACTTTTTAAATTTTATATTTTTTTAAGAGGTAGTAGCTTAGTAAGTTTTAGTTAGGTTATAGATATTAGTTTTTAATTAATAATATTCTTATTAGCTTTATTATTAATAAGTATAGTTTCTATTTTCTAGCTATTTATAACCTAAACTTATATAATTACCTTAATATAAAGTAGCTATACTATATTTTATTAAATTATATAGATAGTTATCTAGTTATTATTTAGTAATTATTTACTTAGATAAAATTTATCTTTATATTAAGGATAGCTATATTTCCTATAATATAGATATTAAGATAGAATAAGTGGAACTTAGCAGTGCAATTTCTAAAAGCGCCCTCTTAGCATATAGGTCTATTATAGAAGGACTATAGTAAAGGAGAGAGGAGGAGTATAGAGGAGAGGAGGACTTATCTTTATAATTATTAATATCTTAATACTTAATTCTCAGGTTTTTCAGTAATTTCTTAGTAAATTTATACTTATTTTTAGTAATCTCTTTTAATTAGATCTATAAATTACTTTATATATCTTTTAAGCCTATTTTTATTATTCTAGCCTGTTTATAGATAGAGTTATATTATTTACTATCCTTTCTAGCCCTTATAGTTCCAGCCTATATTAATAGTACCTAGAGGCAGATTCTTTTGCTCTTTTTAACAGCCTTTAAAGGCTTCTCAGAGAGTAGAGTGCCTTTATTATATCTATATATCCCCACTATTAATATATATATATATAACTAATCCACTTTAAATATAATAATATATCCAAAAAATCTATAAATAATAAAGAATAATAATATAATTAACAGCTAATATAGAAAGATAGAAGAAAATATTTATAAACCTATCTTAGTTTATAAAGATAGTAATAGCTATATATTCTCTTAGAATTAAAGTAGAAATAATAAAGACTCTAATATACTCCCTTTTATATACTATTAGCAGGTTCCAGCAAATATACTCCCTTTCCCCCTCCCTTATATACTTTTAACACTACTATTATTTAACTAGTAAGTTATAGCTAGAGCAGCTAAGATAGCTATATTTAAAACTAATATAATAATTAGTAGTCTTACTAAGCTAATAAGTATAGTAAGATTAACCAGATTAGTAAATAAATACTAATAAACTCCTTACTAATATAGCTTTAAATACTAAAAGTAAAGAATACTAATATTTAAGATATTCTAATATAGTAAAGCTGCAAAGTCTTCTAAAATAGAAGCATTATTAGAGAGACTCTTCTATATTAAGTAATAAGACTTAAAGTAGATCTATAAAAGCCTAGAGTAATAAGATTAAAATTAAGAGACCTTTCTATATTTATTTAGTTTATATTATTTTTCCTTTTTTATTATTTAAAGGAGTTATAATTACCTACTTTATCTTTCTATTTAGAAGATATTATAATAATAAATTTACTTTACCACTTAAAAGGCTTTATTACTTTAACTATATAATAATAAATCTAATATTTATAAAGCCTATAAGTATTATATCTTCTTCTTATTTAAATAATAACCTAGATACTAGATCCTCTTCTAATAAGAGAAAGCAGTTTAAGAAAAGGTTTATAAAAACTTTATTTAGCAAGATATAACTATAAGCTATAAGAAGTATAAATTAGTATATTAAAAAGAAATTAAAGTTATTATAGCTATAGATACTATTTTTTCTTATTATTACTATATACCTATATAAATAATATCTATATTACTAATAGAAGATATTAATATACTATATAAGATAAAAGATAAGAAAATTTAACCTATTAATAATACTATATTAAATAGTTTAACTCTAAATAGTAACCTAGAATAAAAGCTAAAGATATAAGTAAGAGCAGAAAAGAATATAAAGCTAGATCTTAACACCCTATTTACTAGCCTAATTATATTAAAGTTTTTAAATATTAAGCTAAAAATAAGACTTATAAAAACCTAGCTAGAGGCTATTCTAAAAACTATTAATTATCTATAGCCTAAAGAAAAGAAGCTTCTTATAGCTATTTTAATAGTAAGAGAGAAAGCTTTAGCCTAGAAATTTGCTTATTATAGCTCTATCTACCCTTCTATTACTTCTCTATAAATAATATAGATAATCCTATATAAAGCATAATAAGTAAAAGGAATTCTAATATTAAGAGGGTTAGAATAGATTATTATTATAATTCTAAAGGATAGACTAGAGAAGGGAATCCTAAAGCAAAGTTATATAGTATATTATAATCTATTCTTTCTTATATATAAAAAAGATAGTAAGATAAAACTTATTAACTCTATAATAAAGATAAATATAGTTATAATTTGAGATATAGTACTACCCCCCTCTATAAATAACCTTTTAGAGAATTTTACTATATATTAGTTATTATTCCTTTTAAACTTCTTCTTAGAATATAACTAAGTTTCCTTAAACTCTATAAGTAGAAACTTAACTATATTTACCTCACCTATTAAACTACTATATATATATACTTTACCTTAAAGAGTAATAAATTTAGTTATATAATTTATAAGAGTAATAATTAGAATTCTATATAATCTTATATCTAGTTATTATAAAGCTTTTCTTAATAATATTACTATTAAAAAACTAACTTTATACTATAATAAAAAAGAGATTAAGTCTTATCTAGAAATTTATAAATTTATTTTAGAATATTTATAAAATATTAATATAGTTCTAGTTAATTTAAAGCTAGTAGAATATATAGTAGTAGTAGTTAAGTTTTAATAGGCCTAGAAAGTAGTAATAATTATTAGCTATATTTATAATACTAATAGATATTATCTAGAAGAAGTAAAGATAGTTAAGATCTATAAATATATTACTTATACTAACTTAATAAAATTAAGAGCTTTTCTAAAAATAATAACATTTTATAGATTCTAGATAAAGGACTATTTAACTATTATAAAGCTGCTTACTAATTTACTTAAAAAGAATATCTCTTTTTATTAGAAAGAGAAGTATAAAATAGTAATAGATATCTTAAAGTTAATACTTACTAAAGCTCTAATTCTTATTACCTTAGATTATAGTTCTAGAAGAGGAGATATATACCTTATAGTTAATACTAGTAATATAAAATAGAGCAGAGTTCTAGGCTAATTTATTAATAACTAATATATAGTCTCTTACTTTAAGAGTAGCACTTAGTTAGAACTAAAACTATTTTATAATACTAGAAAGAAGAAACTATATAGTATCCTAAAAGCCTTAAAAAGAGTATATAATTACCTCTATAAAAGATACTTTATTCTAAAAATAGATATTTAGACTTTAGTTATATAACTAAATAAAATAGCTATAAACCTTCTAGAAGCTCTTATTATTTAATAGATTATATAGATTTAAATATTTAACTTTAAGATATAATATATCTATAATATATAAAATATAGTAGCAGATAGCCTCTTATAGAAACTCTGAGGCTTTTTAGATATAATTAATAAAGAAGTAAAAGGAGAAATTAATTCTTAGATTAATTTACAGATCTTCTTTATTAATATTAAGGCTAGTTCCTTCTTTAATTAAGTATAATAATATAGTAATATATAATAAATAGAGGAGGTTCTTATAGAAGATATATAGGAAATTATTAGTAATATAATAACTATTCTAGATACCCTTTTTAATAATTTATAGGCCTATTTAGTATATTCTTAATAGATTACCTACTATTTAATAATATAAAGGTGCTCTCTAGAGATTGAACCTATTAGATACTATAATTTTAAAGTTAGAGCCCTAGACTATTATATTTAAAACTACCTGCTTTTTACTAAACTAATAAATTAGAAGCTAATATTAAAATAAATTATAGATAACTCTAAATAGAGAAAGAAGCTAATTACTAAAGCCTATAAGAAAAGCAGTTATAGAGATAAGTAAGCTATAATAAAGAGATTATCTAACTATTATATATAGAATAATATATATTTAGAAGTTAAAGAGTTTCTAAAAAGTTATTCTAATTACTAAAAGAGGAGAGCTTAATATATAGATAATATAAGAACCTATAGTTTGCTAAAAGAACTACCCTTTATAAGGATTTTATTAGATATATAGAGAGTAGGTAAGTAGTATCTTATAGAGGCTTAGAATCTGCTTACTAGATAGCCTAAAGCATAATAGCTTAGATAAATAACTATAGCTAAGATTATAAAGTTTATTTAGAAAGAAGTTATCTATTAATATAAGCTATATAGTAAGATTATTATTAATAGAGGTCTAGAAAATAAAAGTATTATTATTAAGTTTAATAAAAGATATAGTATAAGAAGAAAAGTAATATTAGCCTATAATCTAAGAGCTAATAGGGTAATTAAGACTAGTTATTAGCCTATTACTTATTCTTTATTAATATAAACTAGAAAAAGGAAGGATATTAACCCTTAACTATATTTACCTACTACTCTATTTACAGACTAATTAAATATTTATACTTAACTAGTTTTAGCTCTTTTTATCTTTTATATAGATTTAAACCTATTATATCTATTAAGACTCTAATACTAATTTAGAGAGTTCTTAATTAGAATTTAGTAACTATATAGGAGGAGGAGGTTTAGATATATCTATAAGCCTTTCTATAACTTAATAAAAATAGAAAGTAAGCTAAAAAGATAATTAAAAGTTAATATAAGAAGACTATAAAGTATAGTAATAATTAATATAAGTAAATAATAAGAAAAGAGAGACTAGAAGTAGGTAATCTAGTTCTAGTATTTAATATTAAAGGATCTATTAATAAATCTTCTATTAAGAAGCTTAACTACTAATAGTAAAGCCCCTTTTATATCTTATTATATATTCCTAATACCCTATTATATTAACTAGTAATATTAGTAGGAAAAGAGATTATAGGTAGAATATTTAGTAGAAATTAACTTTAGAAATTTATTTAAGTATTTAAAGGATATTAGAAACTAAGTAATATAGATATTTATAGATCTAATTTAGAGAGAAATCTAGTAAAAGTTTTTTTAGTACTAGGAAATAAAGAGTATAATAACTATATACTAGAAGAAAAAGATAAAAAACTAATAGTATTTAAAAAGATAATTAGAAATAAAGAGGAAAATATATTATAATCTATAATAAGATTAAGATAGTATTTAAAGGACTTAGAAATAGTAATTAAAGTATTAAAGGTTAAATAGTAACTAGTAGTAAAAATCTTATAGATATTAAAGGAAAAAGAGAGAGAGTATATTAAGATAGAGAATTTAAAGAACTTATAATCTTTCTTTTATTCTTAGATATTTAGTTTAATAATTTATAAACCTATTTATACTTATTAGTAGGGTTTTCTTTTCTTTATCTCTTATATTTTAAAAGTTTAAGATTTTAGAAATAATATTCCTAAACTTTAAGGATAAGAATAAAAGATACTTATTAAAATATACTACTCTACTAATAACTATCTTTTAATATAATAGTAATCTATCTACTAATAACTTTAATATCTATACTAAGTATAAGATATTAGAGATCTATAACTTCTTAATAATAATACTAAAAACCTCTCTTATAGATATAGCTATTACTAAACTAAATAAATAAGAAAACTAATAGTTTAAAAATAGATAGAAGAAAAGAAAAGAGAAGAGAGTATTAAAGTATAGTTACTAATCTATAAAAAGGATACTAATATCTAGATAACTAAGAGTATAGTAATAAAGTTATTAATACTAAAAGCAGCTATATAATACTATTACTAGTAAGAAAAAGAAAAATATTTATAAAGGAGATCTTATTAATTTTATACTTAGATAGGATTTAAAGTTAGTTTTATAGACCTATTTAGAGGATATTTCCTTTATATTCTTATTACTACTTAATAATATTTCTATTATTTCTTCTCTTTTTTTCTATTCTATAAAGATATATTTAGTTACTCTATCTTTCTTTCCTTAATCTATAATATAAAGCTCTAAGTAGTTAGTAATCTCTATAAGATTAAAGTCTAGAGATAGCTTTAGTATAAAAGAGTATTAAGAGTAGGTAAATCTAGTTTCTAGATAATACTCTTAAACCTATTAAAAATAAAGAGTATTTTAAAGGATTAAAAAGTTAAATTTAGATATAGCTAATATAATAGTATTAGCTGGAATTTAGAACTATAGAATTATTATAATATTATTAAATTCTCTACTCTTTCTTACTTTATTATTATATTTAATTCTATATCTATAATACT
The DNA here is from genome assembly GCA_036785495.1 of Colletotrichum neosansevieriae. Classification (NCBI taxonomy): domain Eukaryota; kingdom Fungi; phylum Ascomycota; class Sordariomycetes; order Glomerellales; family Glomerellaceae; genus Colletotrichum; species Colletotrichum neosansevieriae. The sequence continues at coordinate 37,040 of JAVHLV010000463.1, forward strand.
TATAAATACTTAGATTATTATAAGAGTAATTCTCTTAGATTTTATAAAAGAAGTAGTTAGTATAAGAAGTGCTTAGTATAGAAATATATTTAAAGTATAGTTTATAGATAAAAACGCTAATTATAGAGTTTCTTATAGTATAGATATACTTTTTATAATAGATATAGGGTATTATATTATAATTATCTTAGAATTAGATAAATAAGCTATAAGTAGCTATTATATATTAAAAGACCTTTATTTACTATAAGCTAGAAAGAAAAGTAGTAGAGGTATAAATAAACACTTAATAGTAAAAGTTACCAGTCCTTTTAGTTACTTTAAATATTTAATTAAAGTCTTACTTACTAAGATAAACTTTTTAAAAGGCTAGTTTTATTATATTAGTAGTTTTATTAGAAAACACCTATAAAATAAAAGCTACTTTTAAATATTTATTACTAGAAATATTAAAACAGAGCTAAATAAGGCTTATAGTAGTCTAAAAAGATAATAGATATTAGTTAAGTAATAAGAAGTATAAGGAAAAGAGGATTACCTAAAGCTAGTTATTAGAATACTAGATAAAAAGAGATATATTATTCTACTTTATCTAAGATATAGGAATATTAAAACTAAGTATCTAGAGGGTAGCTTTTAGAAGAAGATAATAAGAATAAGGCTAATTAGTGTTTTTAATATCTAATATAAGGAAGTTATAGTTAGCTATAATAAGAGAGGGTAACTTATAAATATAAGAAAAAGAATTTAAAGGAGTTAAGTTAAAATTAAGAGATAGAGAAAAAGCTAACTATTAGAGGAAGAGAAGTTAATATTAAAAAATAGAGGAGGGTATTTACCTAGTTTTATAACTAGATCTCTTACTTTAATAGCTGCTAATAGCTACTATTTCCTTTATTTTTTTCCTATAAATAACTGCTTTAATTTACTATTAGATATATTATTAGATTTTTTATTTTAAGTTTATCTTACTTTTATTAAAGCTAAGAGAGCTAAAAGAGAAAGAAGTTAATTATTCCTTTTATAGGATATTAATAAATTACTAGTACTTTAAGGTAATTAGTAGATATAAGAGGGTATAATTAACTCTTTTAGTTTCTAAAATCTTCTCTTTTTTATCTATATTTATATATACTATCTAACTTATTCTCTTAGATAGAAGATATTTAATATTAACTTCTATATTATAATATCTTTAAATTTTATAACTACTCTTATTTAATCTATCTATTTAGTCTATAAATCACTTACTCTTTCCTCCTACTAACTTTCTTTCTAAAAATATTATAATAGGAAAGATTATTTTTAATAATAGTAATACTCTAAATAACTATATTTAGAAGCTAAGATCCTTAAACCTTTCTGCTTTTAATATTAGATAACTAATAGATCCTATATCTAATAAACTAAGTAAGAGCTAATTCTAGGTATAAGACTAAATTATTAGAAATATATTAGGCTTTAAACCTATAGGGAAACTAAGATATTAGCTGCTAATAATTAAATATAAAACTCTATCTCTATAATACTAAGATATAACTAGCTAGATATATCTCTCTAATTTACTAATAAAATATATACTTATTAAATAATAGAGCAAAACTCTAGATATAGTATAGAAGTTATTCCCTCCTTTTAAACTATAATATATTATTACTAGCCTATATAATACTATTAGAATATTAGAGACTAAGACTCTAATATGCTTTATAAATATTATAGTAATTATATATTACCTTATAAGATCTATTAAAGCTAGATAATCTCTTTAATACTATATAATTAGAGGTAAAGAAGATAACTTTAATAATAGAAGTCTGAGAGATAGTATAACTGCCTAGCTTAGAAAGAAAACTCTAGATATACTATTTATCTATCTATAAGTATCTAAATTAAATAGAGTAGTCTTTTTAGAGCTACTAATTAACTTATATAATAGATAAAACTAGTTTTATAATAATTAGTAATTAGAAAAGAGAGCAGAGAAAAGACTATAAACTCTAATATATATTATAACTAGAGTCTTACTTAAAGCTCTAGCTATTATAACTAAAGTCTTATTAAGATAACTATATCTAATTAACCTTTACTATACTAAACCTCTATTATAGGCTTCTAGCCTATATCTAGTTAACTAGTTTAGATCTTTTATATAATCTAGCAGCCTAGTACTACTAAAATAGCCTCTATAAGTAAGAAAAAGGACTTAGATTAACTAACTATTAGTAACTTTTATAAATAAAGAGCTATTTAAAAGATATTAGATCTCTTTAAAGCTAGATAAAACTATTTAAAACTAGGTCTTTAAAGATAGAAAGAGAATACTAGAACAGATAGTACTAGAAGTAATAAAAGACTAGAAGAATATATATATTCTATAATTTATAGACTTAAAGCCCTTCTTACCTAATAGAATAAGTCTTAACCTATCTATATCTAAGAATATTTATTTATAGATCTAATTTACTAATATATTTAATACTAAGGCCTTAAAAAGCAATAAAGGATTATTAGAGTATCTAACTATTTAAAATATAGTAATAAGAAATAAGATTAAGAAGTATAAAAGAGTAAATAATTAGTAGTAACTAATTAATTTATTAAAATATTATAATTATTCTAGATCTATAAAACTATTAATATTACTATACCTTATACCCTTTTTAGCAGGATAAGTTATCTTTAAATCCTATAATAACTTAGCAGTTTTTAACTATATAAGGCCTGCTAACTCTATATTAAATAATATTTAACCTATTCTAGTAGTTTCTTAGTATATATAAAATAACTAGTAGTTAGCAGATTACCTAATAACTAGATATAGGTAAGAATTAGTTATTAATAGTATAGAGAAGGTAGAATATCTTTCTAACTTCTATAATATATAAGAGATACTAATAAGATAAGAAAACTTAGATAACTTTAAAGTTATAAGCCTTCTTAGACTTATAATTAGAGGGTTTTTACTTTCTATTTATATTCTACTTTAAGAGCTATCTTAAATATCTAGAATAGAGATTATAGCAGTTATAGTTAGTATAATAAGAGGAGATATAAGTAACCTTTAAAATACTATAGCTGCTTTCTTATTACTTAATTATAGTAATAGTTATTAGATAATAATTATTATAGACTAAGTAAATAGTAATTACTTTTACTAAAACTCTATATAGAATTTAGAAAGTAACTAATAATTTATAAATACTATAAATAATCTTAATAGATAGTACTATAAGATAGAAGTTCTAATATATCTTAGAATAATCCTATTAACTAGTTTTTATATAGTTAATTTAACCTAATAAAGAGATAGGTTTATATATAGACTTAGATATATTAAATAGGTTTAAGTATTTCTTTAAGAGGGTATCTTATTACTATAATTTAGCTATATAGCTAGAAGAGATAGAGAACTCTTTGCTAATATAGAAATCCCTTTAGTTAACTAATATATTTCTACTATTACTATAGAATTCTATAATATACCTATTAATATTAGCTTTATTTTATAAGATACTCTATATAGCTAATAAGACTTTAAGAAAAATCCTTTTTTTCCTATATAACCCTCTATACCTAAACCTAGCTAACTCTTACTCCTAGATAATAATATAGGGAACTTTAGAGATAATAATAAGCCTGGGATTTCCCCTCTAAGAGATTTACTAGGGTTAGCTTTATCTAATATATTAAATAGTAAACTTAATTATCTAGAATGCTAACTTTAAATATAAGTTCTTTAAATACTAGGTTAAAGTATAAATACTAAACCTTAATTATAAGTTATAATTATAGATATACTATCTTATTTTAAATATTCTAATACTTTAAATAAATATAACTATAATAGAAAAGACTATATCTAATAGAGAGTTAATTAATAGGAATAATAGAGCAGAATACTTCTAAAAGGTTATATTACTATAATTTCTCACACCTATCTTAATAGGGAGGATAGTTTTAGCTATATTAAGGTTTAGAATAGAATAAGAAATATAATAAGAAAGAGGAGGTTATAAGGCTATTATTAAGGTATAGTTTATAATAGAAAATAATAGTATCTAATAGATCTTCTTAATAGTAAAATTGCTTACTAAGAAGAAACTATTAAATAGAAGGGTTTATAAATAGGATTTTATATATTTTTCATATAAGTAGATTTATTTATCTATTAAGACTCTCTTTTATAATATTATAAAGAGTTTTAAGGAAATAATTAGAATAGAATAAGTGGGACTTAGTAGTATAATTTCTAAGAGAGCTTTCTTAGTATATAGGTCTATTATAAAAGAACTATAATAAAGAAGGGAGGAGGAGTATATAGGTAAGGAGAACTTATTATTATTATTATTAATACCTTAATACTTAATTCTTAAGTTTTTTAGGATTTTCTCAGCAAATTTATACTTATTTTTAGTGATCTCTTTTAATTAGATCTATGAATTACTTTATATATCTTTTAAGCCTATTTTTATTATTCTAGCCTGTTTATGGGTGGAGTTATATTATTTGCTATCCTTTCTAGCTCTTATAGCTCCAGCCTTTATTACTATCTAATATAGAGATTAACTATATTATCTTTTACAACTTTTCTAAGCAGACTATAAGATATATTTTAAAGATCTTCTATAAGAACTATTAGAGTCTCCTTTTAGTTTCTTAGATCTAGATAGAGGTTATAATTACTAAATAGATTTAGTTTTAATAGATATATATATAACTATAAGGTATTAGAGAGGATATTCTAGCTAGTATACTAGTTACTATACTTAAGTATAAGTAATTAAGAGTATTATCTATAAAGGCTAAGCTAAAGGATAAGATAACTAGTATCTCTAACTAGAAGGCTTAAGTGGATAACCTTACTGTCTGCCTTAAAGATATAGAGATTAAGCAGATTAAAACTAAATATTACTCTAATACTTCTTAATATAATTATGCTATTAATAAAGTTAGTATATATACTCTTAGTGAGGTAGCTCGCTTACGTAATCATATTACATAATAGGAATATTACATAATATAGCTTAGGTAATTAAGGAGGTATTAAAATAGGTATTATTTTTGGCTTATTAACTAGTAACTAGCTAGGTAGGAGAGAGAGGAGTTATTTATACTTATTCTAGCCCTTCTAGAGGCTTCTATTACGTAATTACTTACGCAATAGCTTACGCAGTAGATTGCGTAGATATT
>JAVHLV010000464.1:0-42213 GCA_036785495.1 Colletotrichum neosansevieriae
TTTCTTCTTCTTTCTTCTTCTTTCTTCTTCTTTCTTCTTCTTTCTTCTTCTTTATTCTTCTTTATTCTTCTTTATTCTTCTTTATTCCTCTTTATTCCTCTTTATTCCTCTTTATTCCTCTTTATTCCTCTTTACTCCTCTTTATTAGTCTTTATTATTTATTATTATTATTATTATTTATTATTATTATTATTATTATTATTATTATTTATTATTATTATTATTATTATTTAATATATCTTCTTATAGGTTAATATTAAACTAAATAGAGCTATTTTTAGCTTAATTAGTTCTGCTATTATTATGATTATTATGATTATTATTAATTATTTATAGACAATTTATAGTTATTAGTAGCTCTTTATTATTAGAGGATATAAAGGTATTTTTAAGGATTTCTATATCTCTAGACTATAAAGCCCTTTTAGATATTAGATCCTATATTCTATAGGCATTTTCACTATAGTTTATTATAGCTCCCTTTTTTACCCTTATATCTAGTTTCTTTAGATTAGGGTCTTTATTTTTATAATAGTATATACTACCCTATATTCTTATATTAGATATATCTAGTTTATAGCTATTCTTTAACTTATAAGGTCTTTTATAGCCTATAGAGCTATAGGGGGCTCTATTATATAAATATAAAGCAGCTAAAAAGGCTTCACTCTATAAGTATAGTAGTAAGCCTGAATTATATAGTATAGTTTATACTTTATTTATTATAGTATAAACTTTTTATTTAACTATGCTATTAGGCTTATAGATATAGATTTATTAGATTATAAATAATACCCTAGTAGATATACATAGCTTTTATTTATTTATTATTAAACTCTAAGCCACTATTAGTATTAAATTCCTTAACCTATTTATTATTATTATTATTATTTAATATATTTCTAAATCCCTTAAAGGCAGTAGATACCTCTTCATAATCCTTTGTTTTTAGGAGAAATCCTTATATATACTTAGTATATTTATCTATAAGTATTAAGAACCACTTATAATCATTATAAGTAGGTAGTTTTATAGGTCTATATAGGTCTCGAGTTACTTTATCTAAGTAGCTATATTATTTATTTATATGGTTATTATATTTTACCTTATTAGTTAACTTGCCTTTAAAGCAAGCTTTATAAGGTATTCTTTTATTAAGATATAGTATATTAGTATTAGTTATAGCAGCTTTAGTTAGCTATTATATAGTTTTATAGTTAGTATAACTTAGTCTTTAATGCTATAGTATATTATTATAGTAGTGTTTATAGAGTATAGCCTTATTATATAGATTATCTCTAGTTATATTTATAGTATTATTATTATTATTATTATTATTATTTATATTAGCAGAGAGTATATTAAAGAAGTATAAGTTATTCTTTTTCTGCCCTATAGCTAGTATTTTATCTTATTTTATATTATATAGAATAGGTTGCTTCTAAAAGATAGAAGCTATACCTAAGTTATTAAGCTTATTTTAGCTGAATAAATTAATACCTAGCTCTAGTATATAGTATATATTATTTAATATTATAGAATATTAATTATTAAAGAATAGTTTTATAGATCCGTCTTTAGTAATAGTTAAATATCCTGCTTCTCCCTATTTAACCCTTTTATTTATATTTTTAATATTATATAGATATTTTATATCACTAATAGTATAAATAGTAGCAGCTATATCTAAGCAGAAAGAGATTTTATTTAAAGAACTAGTTATAGTCTTATTATAGTTTTTTAGGTTATTAAATTCCTGCTTTATTAAGCCACCTAGTGATAGGTTAGTAATATTATTATTATAAGGGTTATTATTATAGATTATATATATATTTTTAAATTTATAATTATTCTTATAGAAGTTATTTATAGCTAGAGGAGTATTTCCTCCTTTATAGTTTATATCTATGAGGTTAAAATCCTCTATAATAGAGGGGTTTATAGCTAAATTATTAGCTATATTTATAGTGTTTCTAGGCTAGTTATTAATAGTTATATTAACTATTTTAGCTGAATTATTGCTCTATTAAGCTGTTTTTTCAGCTTTTTCATTATTTAAAGGCTTCTACTAGTTAGGAGCCTTTTTAGGGTATAAAAAGGCGTAATTTCCTTTAGTACAGCCTCTTTTTCTGCAGTTTCTGCACAATAAACCCCTAGTTCTTTTCTAGAGCTTTTTATTAACCTATTTAGGCCCCTTTTTAGTATAATTTATAGTGTTTTTACCTCCTTTTCTCTTATATTTATTTAGTAAATTAGTAAATAAAGAGTTAAGAATATAGGCCTCTAGGTTAGCCCTAAGGCTTTAGGTTATATTAGTTATAAAACCCTTATAGCTTTTATCTAAGCTATTTAAAATCCAGGCTATAATAACGTATTTAGGTAAAGCTAGCTTATAATAAGCTAGATTATTAGTGAATTCCTTAACTTTAGTAAGGTATTCTTTTATACTACTAAAGTCTTTTAAAGTAGTATTAAAGAATTCCCTATAAGTTAGGAATTTATTTATAAAACCATTAGGCTTATATAAATTAGTAAGTTTTTTCCAGGCTTTAGGTGCTATTATAGCGTCTTTTATAATCTATAGAGGCCTATTAGTATATAATAGCTATATATAAGCTAGTACCTTATTATTTAGGTTCTTATTAGTCTTACATATAGGCGCCTCTAAGTTAATATTTATATCCTTACTAGCTAAAAGAGCCTTAACTCTTAAAGCCTAAGTAGTATAGTTAGAGGCCCCTTTAAGCTTAGAGATAGTGAATTTAGCGTCTATTATAGGTGTAGTTATTATTGTTAATAATATGAATAGTTAGGAGGTTATATAGTGTAGTAGTATATATATTAGCCTTATATAGAAGGGCTTGAGGTTTAAATATTAGTTTTATTATTTTAAGCTTTTTAGGGTTTTTCAGCGTTATTTAGCGTTTTTCAGCTTATATAAGCCGGGCCTATAACCTCTTAGGTTATATAATTAACCTCTATTATATAGCCTCTATATTATTATATATTTTTATTATAGGGTTTTATAGTATATCTCTTATATATATTAAAAGCCTTAAGTTAATATATATCTATCTAGAAGATCTACTTAACTATATAGGTAGTAGTATTAAACTATATATATATGCTCTATAATAGATTATATAACCTTATATATATATATTAATTATAGTATATATCCTGCTAATTTATAGGTTATAGTGTTAGTGCAATAGGTATAATTATATATATATTTATAATACTATTATATATATGTGTATTCTATATATTAACCCTTATTTAGGCGCGTTCTGTTAAATTGTATAGTATGGGGTGCAAAAATGATTATATATTATATGTGTAGCTATCTGGAAATCTCTGCGCATGGATCCAGGCGTTATTTACGCCCAAAAGTGGCTAATGTTTATGTCACGCTATTGCGCCACAGTTGCTGCTGCTTTTGCACGCACTTAGCGCGTCACTATATATATAAAGGGGTTAATTTAATATACCCCTTTAGTTTTAATATAATATAGTATAATATAGCATAATTCAGCATAACTAGCTAGGTTTGCTGATTAACTCTAAAGCGCTTTAAATTTAGTGTATTTAAAGTTATCTAATATATCTATTTAACATAAAGTTATCTAATACCTCTAATATATCCATTAATAACTTTATAACCCTGTTATTTATCTATTTTATAATCCCTTCTCTAGTATTATTTCTCAATATTACCTATAGGTTATCGTGAAGTATTTAGGCTCTTAGGCCTTAATTATAGTATTATAACTTAGTTTTCTTATCTATCTTAAGGCTTTATAAACTTTATCTATAAGGTTAGTAATAATATACCTATTTAAGTAGTTCTAGCTTAAGAATATTAATAGTAAGAGGGATTATTATATAGAGGGGGTATTACCCCCTTTATAGTTATTTATCTTATCTTAATTTAACTGCTTTATCTTATAGAATTGCTTATTTATGCTAAGAGGGATTACTACTTTCTATTGCTTTTTATTATTATTTATAGGGTATTTTAATGAGGTATTATTATTAATAGTAAGGTCTTATTAATATAGCTTATAAGGGTATTATTAGCTTCTGAGGAGAAGTTATTATATAATTATAAAAAAGCAAAGAAGACTTAGATAACTTATAAAAGTTAAGTTCCTAGTGAATTATATACTTAAGAGCTTAAATATTAATATAGTGCCCTCTCTTTTATATTAGTATAATATAGTAGTTAGTGATATATTTAGCAGGTTAACTTAACTAGTATAGTAACTATAGAGTTACTTCTTTAGGTTAGGTATTAGGCCTACTTAAATCTAGGCCTAACATTACTATTAGTGTTTTATAACCTCTCTCTCTTCTAGGCCTCTATAATTATTTATAACTTATTAATAAGGCCTAACTAAGTAATAAATCTCTTATAAGACTGCTATAAAAGGGCTTTTATAAGTCTATTTATTATTGATTTAGCTAAAGAGATATAGATAACCTTAATATACCTCTCTATAACCTCCTACTATAATTAGTAGTTATAGATATTAATATAGTGGAGTTTTATCTATAGCTAGAATATCTTCTTTATAAAGCCTATAGTTTATAGATTATTATACTAGATTATAACTTTTAGTATATTAATAACTATAGAATCTATAAATTTAGGTAGTTTATTATTTAAGAGAGAGACTTATAAAGTAGTGATAGGTTAACTAGTAAATAACCCTTTTTTTACTACTTCTAGAGAGTAAGAAGCTCTATCTCTATAGTTAATATAGTAACTATATTATACTTATTTACTCTCTATAATCTTATCTTTCTAAAGAGATTTATTATAAAGGATTAAGAACTTTTATAGTCTAGAGTATTATTAGCAAAACTAATATCTAATATAACTTTAAGTTTTTTAGTTAATTTCTTAGAAACTCTATATTCTAGATATAGTCTCTTTATTTATATAAGGTATTAAATAATATAGTCTGCAGTATATTAATAATAAGGTTTAGGGTTTTAGTTAAAGTGGGTAAGTTTACTAACTATAAATAAGATATTAGATCTTATTATCACTATAGTATATAGTAGTAATCCTACCTTTTACTAGTATTTTATAATATTAGTCTTTATTACCTCTCCTTTATAAAATAGGAGTTCTTCTTATACTATTAGAGTCTTATAGTCTCTTATTAATTTACTATCTAGGAGTTTTAATAGCTTCTTAAAGAAGGATAACTATAAAAGCTATAGTTTATAGTTATATTAATCTTAAATAACCTTAATTTCTAGAAACTACTAAATATCCTTTTCTTCTTTAAGGTAGTATTATAGTTAAAGTTTACTAATTAGCTATCTTACCTTAATCTCTTTAGAAGGTAGATGTATAAATATATAGTTATTAATATAGAAGAAAAATAGGATCTTATTATTATACTAATAGCAGTTTTTACTAGCTACTTACTTAAACCTACTTACTATAAAACCTATTTCTAAGTATTATTACTATAGAAGTAGTAAATAGTAAAGTTTATAGAGAGCTTTAAGTAACTTCAGAATATATCTACTCTTTTAATACCCTAATACTATCTCTATATAAACTTCTTTATTAAGATTAGTATAAATAAAAGTATTAACTATATTATATTATAGAAGGTTTATATTAAACTAGTTTATAACTATAATAAAGGTTCTAAAGGATATACTAGCTAAAATAATAATATAAATATCCCTTAGATTATAAAGCTATTAGTCTTCTCTAATAATAAGTCTTACTTTAACTTTAATAAGTTTTCTATACTTATTTAGCTTATAGATATATATCTAGTAGTAACTATAGACTTTATAACCTTATATTATTATACTAAGTACTTTAATCTATAAATGTAATAGTTTATAACTATTTAGATATAATTTCTTAGCTTTTCTAAACTTATTCCCTAATAGGTAACTAGCTAGTTAGCTATAAAATAAGGGTAATAATAGCAGATCTCTCTAGTAGGTTCCTTTTAGATATCTCTTTAACCTATTTTTAGTAAAATTATTTAATACTATTAGACTAAGTAGGAAGCTTCTAGCTTTAAGGCTTAATACTTAGTTATACTTTTCACTAGCTTTAGGTTAGCTAGACTATAAGTAGGTATAGAGGTTATCTTACTATTTAATTAATTTACTTAGCTTTATACTAGCTAGAAATACTACTTTATAGAAAGTTCTTAAATTAATCCTAAATTTCTCAGATTTAGCTATAATAACCTCTCCTCTCTTTACCTTAAGATTCTCTTTTACTTAGAAAAAGAATAAGAGTAGAGATTAAGGTAAAGTAATAAGTTAGAACTAAGCTTAGAAATATTTAAACTCATCTTATAGCTAGAACTTAGTTAGTATATTAACCTTATTAGTCTCTATTAGATTAGTTAGCAGTAACTATTTAGCTTCTTTATTATCTTTAGTATTATCTAGGTTTAGTATCTATTATAGTTTTATTAACTTAATAATATTATTATAGTAGTTATATATCTCCTTCTAGTTTATCTCCTAGAGATTATGCTTTTACTTATTAATATTATTACTGAACTTTATATTTTTATTAAACCTAATATCTCTTATAGTAATAACTTCTTACTTTACTAAATACTATACTTAGTAAGAGTTTAATAAGATATAGTTAATAAGGTATCTAATCTAAGCCTTAGAATTAAAGTACTAAAGGTAGTTTTTATAAAGTTAAGCTTATATAGTTAAGGTAAATACTTTATAGCTATATTATTATAGATAGAAGATATCTAGTATAGCAGTATTACTCTTTATAAACTAATATAAAAGTTTATATAGAGTTTCCTATTCTCTTAACTATAATAGAGTATAGTTATATATATAGATTACTGCTATATAGATCTCTAGCTATAAATAAGGAGGAAGTTATAATAATAAATAAAGATATCTAGCTTTTATCTTTATAACTACTATAATTCTCTCTCTATCTCTATTTTAAGCTTAGGTATTTAGTGCTAATAGTTTAATTTAAATATCTATTATCTAGATAAGACTCTCTATCTCTAGGTATTTTAAGATCTTATTATTATATTTAAAGGCTTTAATTATAACTTTTAACTCCTTTTTAACTAAGTTAATAAATTAGGTAAATACTTTTATTAAAGTTCTAGTTAAGCAGTCTTTAAGGTAGTAGTTCTAAGTATAATCTAATAGTTAGTTTATAAAGAGCAGGAGGGTTATAAAGTCTCTATATCCTTATTTAAATAAGTAAAAGTCTAGGGCTATTTATCTTCTTAGTATTAAGGTTATAATAGACTTTCTAGGTATTTATTATACTTATTAAATTATCTCCTCCAGGCTATATATATTATAGTTTACTATTATTAGAGATATTCTACTCTTTACTCTTATACTATATATTACTATCTCTAGATAGTATATTATAGCCTCTTCTATATAGCTAAGTTAAGAGTACTAGTTACTATAAATACCCTTTCTTAGCTTTCTTTTTATTAAGGTAGTATAGATATTATATTATAGAGAGATTAGTATAGTATTATTATAAAATACTACTTAAGACTTCTTTAATATATACTTAAGAATATATTAATTATACATATTAAGTACTTTAGTAATAAATATACTATCTTATTAATAAAGGTAATAGTTATCTAGTCTATTATTTTAGTAAATACCCTTCTTCTTTAAGTATCTATAAAATATAAGATTACTTACTATAGCACTATAGTAAATAGTATTAGGGAGATATAGTATTACTAAATAACCTTTAGGTTTAATAATATTTACTATTATAGATCTATAATCTTTAATTAGTATTAGTTTAGATCTTATAAGAATAAAGTCTTTATTATAAGCACTATATAGAGTCTTAAAGTATTTAAGGTTATTTAGAATATAAATTATTAAGCTTAAATCTAAAAATACTAATTTAGATAACTTATAGATATAAGTTATAGTAAACACTACTTTCTTAACTTCTGCCTTTTCTCTATATCTCTTGAAGAGTTATTAATCTTTTATAGAGATCTTTAAATAGTTAATCTTATTTACTAATTCTCCCTTATATTACTCCTTTATAAAGTTAGTAACTATTTTACTTAGAGTTTAGTTATTAAGTACCTTATTAGTAAAGATATACTAACACTTTAATAGATAGTAGAGATCTATATATACTTAATACTTATTAACTTCCTTTTTATACTTATTTTATTAATTATTAAACCCCTTATTAAGTTATTTCTTTTTTAACTTATATTAAAGTTAAAGAGTCTTTACTAAGTAGATTAAAAGGTTAGTTATTATTAGTCTAAAACCTCTGCTCTTTATAATATATAACTTTAAGGCTATAGTATTAACTATTTCTAGAACTTTACTTTATATACTTTTAATAAGATTATTAAGCTTTAGAGTTCTATTATTAGCCTTCTTTTTTTATTAAAGCTTTATTAACTATTATAAAGATATTAAGATAGAAAGTCTATATTAGTAACTAAAGAAGATTTAGGTAATTAATATAATAATATAGCTAGGCCTAAAACCTTAGCACTATATTATAGTAAATAGATTACTATTTTCTTAACTTAACCTTAATATTAGAGTAAGAAGTACTAAGCTTATAATTAATCTTTAATTCTATAAATATTAATGAGAAACTAGATATATAACCTTAAAATATAATAATAAGAAGCCTAAAATATAAATTAAGATTATAATACTAAGAGTTTAAAATTTAATAATACTATCTAAGGAAACTAAAGTAAATCTAACTAAAACTAAACTAGAGACTACCTAGAATAACTTAGAGATATTTCCTAAGATTCTAGAAGAGAAACTATCTACTATAGCTATAATGAGAAAGGGTATATTTTGCTAAGATATCCCTATTATAAGAAATATAGCTATCCTTAATATAAAAACAAACTCTATCTAAGTAAATAACTACTAAAGGATAACTAGGTAACTACTTATATAATTTAATAGAATATAGTATAGCTACGTTATATTAAGGTAATTATATAAGTTTAGGTTATAGATAGCTAGAAAATAAAAACTATACTTATTACTAGTAAAGCTAATAAATATATTATTAATTAGAAATTAATATCTATAACCTAATTAAAACTTACTAAGCTATTATTTCTTAAGGAGATATAGAATTGAAAAGGTTCTAATTATAATATATATAAATTAATAATATATATAAGTAATATAATAAATATATAATAAATAGTATTATATAACTTTAGGGTTAGTAAGAGAGATAGCTAAAATATTATTTTAGAACTATTTTAGTACCTTACTAAGAAACCTAACCTTAATTAGGGAGAGTTAGGCTAGACCTTTTTCCTAACTAAAGAAAGTATTTACCTTATTACTATAGTAAAGAAATTAAAATAAATATAAGATAAAGTAAAAGTAATACTTATTATAATACTCTAAAAAATATTAAAAATAAACTTATTTAATACCTAACTAGAGATAATTAGGAAAGATTAACTAAAAACTACTTCTAAAGATCTAAGAAATAGGATCTCTCTAGAATACTATAACTTTATAAAAATATTTAATATTAACTTAATAAAAACTATACTAAACTTTAGTATTACTAAAACCTATTTTATTAACCTAGAACCTAAAATAGAACTTCTATTTATATCTATCTACTTATTAGCTAAAAAGGAGTTAGAGGAATTAAGAAAATATATTAAAAAAGCTCTCTAGAAATACTAAATCTACTTATTAATAAGCTTAATAGGTACTCTAATTCTCTTTATTTCTAAAAAGAGAGGAGATTTATAACTATATATTAACTACTAGAAACTTAACTAGATAACTATTAAGAACTAAGCTTCTCTTTTTCTAATTAATAAGATCTTAGACTAACTATTATTAGTAAAATAGTTTAGTAAGTTTAACCTTAAGGATACTTATTACTAAATAAGAATTAGAGAGGGTAATAAATAGAAAACAGCTTTCTATACTTATTATAGATACTATAAATACTATATTATACTAGTTAGACTTATTAATATATCTATAACCTTTTAGATATTTATTAATAAAGTGTTTTTAGAACTTATTAATATTATTTATATTATATATTTAGATAATATCTTATTTTTTATTAATAATATAAATTCTTATATAAATACTATAAAGTAGGTACTTATTTAATTAAAAGTAAATAGCCTCTATACTAACCTAGAAAAATATAAGTTTTATAAAAAAGAGATTAATTTCTTAGAGTTTATAGTATTATTAAAAGGTATTACTATAGAATAAGATAAAGTCTGAGTAATAACTAAGTAGCTAATACCTATTAATATCTAAGAGATTTAATAATTCCTAAGTTTTATAGAATTTTATAGAAGATTTGTTAAGAGTTATTTAAAAGTCTATAGCTTCTTTATTAATTAATTTATAAATACTATAAAGAGTTAGCTAGTTATAATCTATAAGATATTAATTACTTTCTATAAACTATAAACCTTATTTATAAAAACCCCTATTTTATAATATTTTAACTCTATTCTTTAGATCTAAGTTAAAATAGATATATTAGACTTTATAATAGAAGTAATATTAAGCTAACTAGAAGGTAATATTTAGAGGCTTATTATATTTATACTATATAAGCTTTAAGGAGCTAAACTATAATATAATACTCTAGAGGCTAAACTAGTCACTATCTATAATATAGTAATAAAGTAGTAGTATTATTTACTTTACTTATAGTATTATATTTAAGTTATTACTAACTACTTAGGTTACTACTACCTAGCTAATAAGAAAACACTTAATAACTACTAAGTATACTTTTTATAAAACTTATTAATATTTAATTTTAAAATTAAATACTAACTAAGTTACTATAACCTAGTTAATACCTTCTTAAGAAGGCCTAACTATATCCTAAATAATATTAAGATAGATAAAGCTAAAAACTTATTTCTCTATAAACCTTTATAATAGTTTAAGAACTTATTAATTCTAACTATTATGAGGGTAGATACTTAGAAATAACTACTAATATAATTAGTAATTATATCTTTTAAAAACCTTATCTCCTTATTTAAAGAGGAAGTTAGGAATATATAATAATAATATTTCTTTTATATTAATAAGAAATAGTAATAGTAGGGAATCTAGTAGTTACTAGATAACTTAGGTCTGCTATACTATAATAATAGCTTATTTATTCCTAATAATTACCTACTCTAAAAGGAAATCCTAAGAGTATTCTATAATAAACCCTCTATAGATTACTTAGGAGTTACTAAAACTCTTATAAGAATTTATAATTTATTTTTTTAGAATTCTTAAAAACCTGATATTAAGAAATATATTAAGATATATATAACCTGTTAATAAATAAAACTAAGATACTATCTACTATATAGGAAACCTAACTAACCTTTTAAGTAAATATTAATTAACTTTATTATAAAGTTATCTCTATTTTTTATCAAATAAAATAAGCTTTATAATAGTATCTTTATAGTTATTAATTAATATATAAAATATGTCTTATATATATCTACCCAAAAGTTACTTACTATTAATAAGTTAGTAATACTATTAATATAATATATCTTTCTTAATTATAGAATCTTAAAAACTATTATATTAAACTAAAGATCTCTATTTATTAATAAAATTTAGGTAGAGGTTTACTATCTACTAACTATTAAGAGGAAACTAAGTACTACTTTTTATCTCTAAACTAATAGATAAATAGAGTAATAAAACTAGAATATTAAGCACTTTCTATATACTTTTTATAATATTAACTAAGATAACTAAGTAAATTAGCTCTTAATAGCTTAATTTATCTATAATAATACTTACTATAAAGCTATCTAGAGGTTATTTATAGAGTTATTAATAGGTTACCTTTCTCTAGGTTTTAATAATATTAAACCTTAGACTATTTCTATATCTATACTAATTATATAAAATAAAATCTAGGACTTACTTACCTAAAAACTAGAGATAATAAAGCTATTATATAAGTTTAATTAGATTTATAGTACGTTTTATAACTAATAAAGAATCTCTATTATTTCTATAGTAAGAGATCTTATTTTACTTTTTATAAAAAATATTAAATAAAGATAACCTTTATAGAAACTTTTTAATAAATACCTAAGCCTATTTAGAGTTTAATAAATAATTAATAAAAAAAGAGTTTATAAATTATAAATAGATACTAAATACTAAATCTATAATATTTTTGCCTTAATATAGTTAGAACTCTTTTTAAGTTTAGCTATACTTCTATAAAATATCCTAATTAATAATAATAATAATAATATCTATATAGTAAACTATATAATTATCTATAAAGATCCTAAATAGAACTATTAATAGCTTATTAAGTAAAAAGGTTATAGTAAATTAGATAATTTATAGAAGCTATAATAAAATATTATAACTAATCTATAAAAGGCTTATAAAGTAAATTTAGAGTTATAATAGTTATAAATATAGAGAGAAGTATTAAATAGATACTAGTTATATAGAAGTAGGATATACTAGCTAGATATCTAAATTTAAAAATAGCTTAAAAGCTCTTAATAAGGTAAGAAAAAATAAGAAGAATACTTAAAGATTAATAATAATTATCTAGAAATAACTAAGAGCTTACTAGAGATATTTTTAAAAAGTCTTAATCTATTAAGTATTAATACCCTTTTTTTTAAATATTATTACTCTTCTCCTTAATCTCCTTATTATTCTCCTTAATCTCTAAAGAAGTAGCTAAAGTATTATAATTCTATAAATAAAGTTAGAAAATAATTTTATAATACTAAAGAGATATTAAGATAATATTAAGAAAGCATTAGGTATTTATAACCTTATTATAGAACTTATTAAACTCTTATATATATGATAATTATATAATAATAGCGTTAAGTTAGCTCTTAGCTAGGATCTCTATAATAGAGTAATAATAAATAATCTCTTTATAATACTTTTTAAGAAGCTTATTTTAGGTCTTAGTAATCTTAGCTAGATACTTAGTAGCTTTAGTAATATTCTCTAAGATATTTACTTAATACTTAGCTTATATTTAGTTTTACTTAGTCTCTTTAGTTTTATACTTTTTAACTAATATATTAGCTAAGTATTTCTTTAACTAAAAAGCTTTTTTAGCTACTAATTAGGTAGCTTTAATCTCTTTCTAAAGAATAGTTAGTTATAGAATAATTAGATAATTACTAAGTATTTATCATATTTTAGATATATTAATTAGTAATAGAAAGCTTCTTAATAGTATTTTTAAAAAGCTATTTAAGGTAATTAGAGATAGGTATTATACTATTAATAAGCTATAGATAATTAGTAATTAGATATAACTATAAATATAGCTAGAATCTATATTAAGATAGAGCTAATTACTATTTATATATATATAGTATTAATATTTATTAAAGGCTACTAAAAGTAATATAATTAGTAACTAAACTTAAGAAATTAACTAGAGAAATACTAAATAAGTAATAGTTATATATTAAGACTTTTATAGCATAGAATAATATTATTACTTAGCTTCTTAATAGATTAAGCCTAAAGATAATAATTATAGAAATATATCTAGAGAATATTAATAAATATAGAGAGTATAATACTTTTCTTATTAAAGAAAGAGAACTTCTACTAGTTTTTATTAATATTCTTAAATATAATAGAAGTTAATAAATTTATACTATAATTAAGGTAAAGTTACGAAATAGAGAGAAGCTAATAAAAAGTTAGTAATAATATTAATATTATAATCTAGAGAAATAAAAGAGAAAAATGATTTAATAATAGAAAACTAGTTAGTATTTATATATCTTTTACTAATACTAAAGTTAGTAAGTTATATAGTTAAAGAAGAAATAATCTTAAAGTTAAGATACTATTTAATATTTCTATAATAGATTAGATATTAAATAATCTATAGTTAATTATTAATAATTCTCTATATTATAATAAAAGACCTATTTATCTATAAAGAGAGTATATCTTTATTAATATTATAAAGACTATAAAAATAAAATAACTTAAGGAAAATATATTATTTTAAAGAGTAAATTTAAAATACCTAAAATAAAGCTTAATAATAATAAGTTTTAGTATTACTTTATAGATAAAAAAGGTATTATTTTTAGAGAGATATCTAGTTATAATACTATAAATAATTATTAAGTAATCTATAACTTAATAATAAGTAAGGTTTTATTAAAAAGAAAATAGCTTTTTAGAAATTAGATATAAAGCTATAAAAGTAGTTAGAGTAGAAAATAGAAGCTTTATTACTAACTTATTACTTTTCTAAGCTACCTAACTATTTAAAAAAGAGCTAATATAGTTAGAATAAGAAATACTAAATTCTAGATTTATAAATATTATAGAAACCTAAAACTAAGGTTTATTATAAAGTAATTTATAGATAATTACTAAGTAATTACTAGCTTAATAAATCTAAGAATAGATCTCTTAAAGAGGAGGAAGTTATATTATAAACTAAAATAAAGTTATAGTTAGAATAAGAAATTAAGGCTCTATAAAGAGGTTTAGTAGGCTAGTTAGAGTAGTTTAATAGATATCTTTAATAATAGAGAGATACTAAGTACTTACTAAGTACTCTTTAAATAAGCTTTAGTTCTTACTCTTAGATTTTAGAGAGCTAGAGAAGAATATTTAACCTTAGTTATACCTAACTATACTGACTTCCTCACTCTGCACTATATACTTATAATATTTAGCAGTGCAAAGCTGCAGCCAGCATAGCTGAAGATTTTAATCTTGGCGATTCTGAAAACTGGGTAACTACGTCCCGGAAGATGAGCTAGATTTAGCTTATCTTTTAATGAGTTATTAACGTGACCAGTAAGCTAAAAACTTGCTGTGACGGATAATGGGTGTGTTATAGTTAAAGATAGTGACGCTAGTAAAGTCAATAGCATCTGTCTCTCCCAGCACGCGAAATCTGGGAATCGGGATGGCAGAGAAGCTAACTAACCATCACCAAATTAGCGCTGTTATATATAGGAAACTTCAGGCAATTCCTCAGGAAAGCAATAGGCTTATGGAGTCACCTGTCTCGGGATAATAAGGGGCCTTTCATCTACTTCCCCAGGCTCAGTTATTCTAGCAAAAAGGCCACGTAGTCCTGTTCAATAACCAGTTAAAAGGTTGGAACTGGAACTGTAGGTGAGAAGCGTTCGAATTGGGGGCGAATGAGCCATTGCTCTGAGGATTTAGGGGGTTATCTTGAGTGTGCAGGGGCAATACATCCTCCTCATAGGTTGGTTCAGCGGCCTGGGGACTGCGGCCGGGCCTGATAATCATCAACGAGCCGGCTACTGCGGTTTCTAAGGAACGCATTAATATATAGGCAGATTTAAGAAAAGCAGGCAGATTTA
The DNA here is from genome assembly GCA_036785495.1 of Colletotrichum neosansevieriae. NCBI lineage: Eukaryota > Fungi > Ascomycota > Sordariomycetes > Glomerellales > Glomerellaceae > Colletotrichum > Colletotrichum neosansevieriae. The sequence goes on from JAVHLV010000464.1 coordinate 15,411, forward strand.
AGAAATGCAATTAGATTTAAGAAAAGCAGATTTAAGAAAAACAGATTTGGGGAAAGCATACAGATTTAAGAAGGTAGGTTTAAGAAAAGGAGGTACCTTTCTGGATTGTAAACTTGCCTTGCTTTCTTGCTTCTTTTTACTTTTTTTGCGACATAGCAATGTCAGTTGAGACTGCGGAAAAGGGCGTTAGGCATATCCGCTAGCGTGAAGGTTTTCTCTCCACGGCTTGCTAGGTTTTACTGCTTATTAGTATTATGTCACGACTTCTGCACATCACAACTGAGGTCACTTTTGTGGTTGTGGCAGTACGAAGTGTACACGCGTGCGGATGGCATTTCAAGGACGGCAGATAAGCGAGGCTACTTATCTCGCGACATGTCATCGAAACCCAGCCATCGCTCTTCCCCCTCTCTAAGACTGAGGCCCCCAGGAAAATATTATGGGCTCCGTGGACTTAGGGCAATGGCCAAAAAAGGACCTGGAGTAGAACGAATCCGAGGCCAGGGCCTTGAGCTAATCTCGGTCTTCTCGTACACCAAGCGGACATTCATCATCAACATGTAGACGTTTTCATCACGTTTCGGCATATCGGGGTGGCGGACGCCGTCACGCCGCGGCCTGCTGGACCCTTCATGATATAGGTGTTGGCGGAGAGAAGTATTCGGGCGCTGTCGTGGGTAACACCACATGGTACAGGGAACTCCCAACTGTACACAAGCGTGATATCGGGCAGGCCCTCAAGGTACATCACGAGAGTAACTGCTTCCGGGCAGCGGCCGATCCTGTGGCGAGAATGGGTAACGCCAGGCTATTGCAACGGGGGCAAAGAGGTGGGCTCAAAAGAGCTTAAGGTATATGCTGATTCCGGACGGAAGCCTGCTCCTCCGCGGAAGCCCGACAAGCCGATGCACGGCCGATATGGAGAGACATCCATGGGAGCTTCGCCAAGGTCAGCTCGCGCAACTTTGCCGACGGTCAGCAAGAACCAAGTATAGTGCGGCGGAAGAGGAGCCAGGCTTGTTGGTGTCGTCGGGACTTGAAGACATCGCCAGGCGGGGAGTTCTGCTGGGGTGGCACATCCTGTAAAACCATAGCGGAAGAGTTAGTCCCTTGTGAGAACGTTGGGGCAACCTCTGTTCTCTGTGTTCGCTGGGACGATGGGTCGACATGCAAGCGGTGGAGAGATTCAAAGCAGGTCTTAGTGGCGATGTCGATATAAGATGACAGGTTTTGCTGGCGTCGTTGTCAGGATATTGAGTCGCGAGGAAGTGGGAGACATGGGATGTTATTCTATTTCTGGTTGACGACGATGTGGTTGGACTTGGACAATCGAGGGGATGAAGCGTGTCGTTCGAGAAAGACGACGTGATATCCTATCCCAAACACCTCCTCAGGCTCGTCTTCGCTACTTCCAGTACCCCACTCTGAGCCGATGCAGCAAGACGCCCCTAACCTCGCCCTCCTGCAACGACATCCCCGCGAACGATTGCTGGCGCCTTCACTGCGTTCGAGCTGGGCCTCTTGCCCGCTCGGCCTCCTGCCGTCCGAATCCTCCACGAACATGGCGCTTCCCGCATCGCCGACAAAGACCACAGCGAAATGCTCCCTACATGAGACGTTCCTCCGCCAAATATGCCGCCCACGTCTGTCATGGACCACAGCAAGTTTCCACAGGATCTGCCTCACTTGACTCACGCTCTCTAACTATAAGAACGATCCCTCCGTTATCGCCCTGCTCATCAGGCCCGCCGAGCCCCAGCTATGCAAGGTTTCTCTTCCGGGTAGGTCCTGCGCCTGTTGACATCACATCCAGATTCAGACTAACAAGCTGGCAGGTGTAAATGCTCTTAGGCGACATTAAAGACAGCTCAAGCCTCCGTGTCCACTCGGAAGGCATCCTGACCGGTTCGTGCAGCCGGGGCACTCCACGCCCAATCCCCCACCCACTTCATTGTTTTCTCAACTAACGTCGCCTTCAAACCGTTCTCCGCCTTCCAGCAGCCACTGCTCAAAGCTATACTTCCGGCAGAGAAGAAGCCACAGGGATGCAAGCGTTTGCGGGAGCCGAATGGGGAGGACTTTTGGTGTGTTCAGGAGGTCAAGCTGGCAAGACTGCAATGAGGCTGGGGAATGAGAAAGACTAGCCACAAGGATAGCGCGATTAGATCCCGGGAGATAGCGGTTTGTTCTCTCTCTTTCACGATAATACCCATGAATTCAATCGCAATTGAATCAAGGAAACTAAGCCTGTGCTAACAGGCTCTTTACAGCAGGCAAATTGTTCCGCCACCAAGACGGAAGACCGCAACGTATAATATCCTTAGAAGGCTGCCCCTCTTGCTTGCAACGCGTATCAGGCTAGATTCCAAGGCATTATTACAGTGCTAGCCAGGCAGCCTTGCCGAGCTTTCCGAGTGGTTTGAGGCTTGGGGTAGACTATCGGAAGACCAGACCACCACATAGACAAGCACTCAGGGTACCCTACCTGAGCGCAAGATGGGACAGGAGGGCCTAGCTAATCTGATCTAGGGAAAGGCCCGGGCCGTCCCATCCCTAGGCGGAAAAGACGCAAATCATAGCTAGACGGCCGTGCAAATATATTCCTTTGTGTAAGCATAGCATATAGTGCCACGCTAAGGTCACGGATATCCCACGCTTATGCCTTGGATAATGGCGAGTTTCTTCTAACATAATCGTCTTTCCTTATTCTCGCTGTTTCTGTAGAGAAACCAGCCTCTTCACGTCAATTGGGCGTCGCTAAATGATTAATGCCCTCTCATCACAGGACCTCTTTGCATTGAACCCGCCAGCGCTCTCCTCCCCTGAGACTGCTTGCTCCACAAGCCCTGGCGGCGTTAACTCGCAAACACCTCATTATTGAATGCTCTAACGGCAGCAGCAGCACATCTGTGATAGGAGTATCTAGAAGTTGCGTTTATTCTTGTTCGCGCGCGCCTCGTGGAAGACTGTACTTTACGCATACCCTCCGTCGAAGCATCTCGTGAAAATAGAAAAGAACAAATAGCCCGGGCTGGATCGCTGAACTTATCCGCCAGCAGTGGGGCACTTAGGTGACGGCCTTTTATACTACCAGCGGCTCGGTTCCGGTTGGGTCACGGTATAACAGGCCTAGTGACGGGACTCAGACCGGAAAAGGATCAGAAGATCCTAACTCCCCAGCTCACACGTCCGTTAGATTAAGACCGAATTGGCTGGACTTTGTATCTGGAAGTTAATGAATGGCATTGCGCTATGTCCTCCCTTTTATTCTTCTCTATACTGGGGATATCATTTCGATTTTGAACAGCGCGAAGCCATGTTGTTGTCGGCTTTCACGGTAGAGGTCTCGCTGTCTCAGACCTATCTGAACAGAATACATATCGTGCATAAGGTCCACAGCAGCACTGCGAACTTGGCTCCGCGGAAAAGTTATAACTACGTAGTCCGACGGCACAGCTTCCAGCTCGCAGGAACCGACCTCCCGGACTCGGACATCCTAGCCGATGCTAATCCTTTCTTGCGGTTGGTTCGCCCCACAGATCCCTAGAGTTCTCTGCCTTATCTCCTTGGATTCGTGCTGAAAGGTGTGTTGGATGTTAGTTGCAAACCTCTAATATCAGAGGATATTATCACAAGCCAGGATGAGGTTGCGGTTAGAACAAGAAATTAAGGCTCTATAAGGAGGTTTAGCAGGCTAGTTAGAGTAGTTTAATAATTATCCCTAATAATAGAGAGACACTAAGTATTTACTAAGTGCTCTCTAAATAAGTACTAGTCTCTATTTTTAGGTTCTAGAAGGCTAGAGAAGAATATTTAACCTTAGTTATATCTATTTATACTAACTTTGTTATTCTATACTATATATTTATAATATATTTTTCTCTTTATTTATATTAATAAGGATATAAATTATTAAAGTAGTATAATATATAATAATATAATATCTATTTATAAACTTCTTAGAGAGTTAAACTTATTACTTAGAAGCTTTTTTATAGAATAAAACCTCTTAAATAGTTAAATATAAAATAGAATATTATAGAATAAAATACCTCCTAAATAGAATAATAAGCAGAGTATTAATAACCTATTAATTAACTAGTTAATAGAGACTAAACTAAATTAATTTATTAAGAAAGAGAAAAAGAAAACTTAATTAAAATATAAATAAGAATATCTAGAAGCTTTAAGAGCTAGCTAACTCTTAGTTTTAGTAAACCTTATTACTATTTACTAAGTAGTTATTAATAGCTCTAAATTTAAAAAGCACTAATTAGAGCTTTAAAAAAAGTATCTCTCTCTTCTTAAATATAAAGAAAATACTTAAACTAATTATAATTAGTTTATATTTAACCTTAATATATATTTCTTTATAAATAAAATTACTATTAATATAAAATAGATATTATATATTATTAAATACTTAGAGAGCTTAGTAGCTAAATAATAAACTTTATATTTCTTAATAAAAGATAAAAATAAGGTAAAAGATATTATATAGATAGCTATAGAAAACTAGTTAGTTTATAATATTATTAATAAGAGATCCTAAACCCTTAGTATATAAACCTAGCTTAAATAAGCTTATTAATATTTAGGATACTTTTATTAAAGCTTTATTAACTATTATAAAGGTATTAAGATAGAGAGTTTATATTAATAACTAAAGAAGATCTAGATAGCTAATATAGTAATATAGCTAAACCTAAAACTTTAATACTATATTATAGTAAATAGATGTCTATTCTCTTAACTTAACCTTAATACTAAAATAAGAAATACTAAGCTTATAATTAACCTTTAATTCTATAAAGTATTTATAAGAAACTAGGTATCTAACTCTAAAATATAATAATAAAAAGCCTGAAATATAAATTAGGATTATAATACTAGGAGTTTAAAATTTAATAATACTATCTAAGGTGATTAAAGTAAATCTAACTAAAACCTAACTAAAGGCTACCTAAAATTACTTAGAGATATTTCTTAAGATCTTAGAAAGAAAACTATTTACTATAGCTATAGTAAGAAAGGATATATTTTACTAAGATATCTCTATTATAAAAAATATAGCTATTTCTAATATAAAGAAAGACCTTATCTAAGTAAATAACTATTAAATAATAATTAGGTAACTATCTATATAATTTAATAAAATATAGTATAGCTATTTTATATTAAGGTAATTATATAAGTTTAGGTTATAGATAGCTAGAAAATAAAAACTATACTTATTAATAATAGAGTTAATAAGAATATTATTAATTAGAAACTAATATCTATAACCTAACTAAAACTTACTAAGCTACTATCTCTTAAGGAAATATAAAATTTAAAAAGTTCTAATTATAGTATATATAAAGTAGTAATATATATAAGTAAGATAATAGATATATAATAAATAGTATTATATAATTTTGGGGTTAGTAAGAAAGATAGCTATAATACTATTCTAGAATTACTTTAGTGCTTTACTAAGAAACCTAATCTTAATTAGGAAAAGTTAGGCTAGACCTTTTTCCTAACTAAAAAAAGTATTTACCTTATTATTATAGTAAAGAAATTAAAATAGATATAAGATAAAGTAAAAGTAATATTTATTATAATATCCTAAAAGATATTAAAAATAGATCTATTTAATACCCAACTAAAGATAATTAGTAAAAATTAACTAGAAACTATTTCTAAAGATCTAAGAAATAAGATCTCCTTAAAATACTATAACTTTATAAAGATATTTAATATTAACCTAATAAAAACTATACTAAACTTTAGTATTACTAAAACCTATATTAATAACCTAAAATCTAGAGTAAAACCCTAATTTAGATCTATCTACTTACTAACTAAAAAGAAGTTAGAGAAATTAAGAAAATATATTAAAAAGGCTCTCTAAAAATGCTAAATCTATCTATTAATAAGCTTAATAGAGGCTCTAATTCTCTTTATTTCTAAAAAAGAGAGAAAAGTATAGCTATATATTAACTACTAAGAACTTAACTAGATAATTATTAAGAACTAAGCTTCTCTTTTCCTAATTAATAAAATCTTAGACTAACTATTATTAGTAAAATATTTTAGTAAGTTTAACTTTAAGGATACTTATTACTAAGTAAGGATTAAAGAGAGTAATAAATAAAAAATAGCTTTCTATACTTATTATAGATACTATATATACTATATTATACTATTTAGATATATTAATATATTTATAACCTTTTAGATATTTATTAATAAAATATTTTTATAACTTATTAATATTATTTATATTATATATTTAGATAATATTCTGATTTTTACTAATAATATAAATTCTTATATAGATATTAAAAAGTAGATACTTACCTAATTAGAAGTAAATAGCCTCTATACTAACCTAGAAAAATATAAGTTTTATAAAGAAGAGATTAATTTCTTAGAGTTTATAGTATTATTAAAAGGTATTACTATAGAATAAGATAGAGTCTAAGTAATAACTAAGTAGCTAATACTTATTAATATCTAAGAGATTTAATAATTTCTAGGTTTTATAGAATTTTATAAAAGATTTATTACGAATTGTTTAAAAATCTATAGCTCTTTTACTAATTAACTTATAAATACTATAAAGAGTTAGCTAGTTATAATTTATAAAGTATTAGTTACTTTCTATAAACTATAAGCTTTATTTATAAAAGCCTCTTATTAGTTTCCCAAAATACTACTATAGTAAAGAGAGGGGTTAGGTAGAGCGTAATATTAGTTTAAGATATATATATTAAAAAGAGAGGTATCTAGAGAGTGGCTAGCATAAAGGAATAATATAGGCAGTTAATAGAGGCAGGTTATATAATATTAGAGGTTATATAACTGCTCACCTAACTAGATTATAGTTATTTTAGTACTAGGCTGTAAATTCTAGTAGAAGCTAGAATCTAACCTACTAAGTAATATAGACAATTATTTCCATACTAGCAGTCTTTTCTTTTATACTAGTATTTACCTAATAGGCCTATCTAAATATACAAATTAAATAATAAGTTAGATATTATTAATAACACCTATTTAAAGCAAAAAATAGCCAGTTTAGCTAATTACCTAAATCCTTCTCAAATAGCCTAAAACTAGCTCTAAATAGCATAAATAGCATAAATAGTATAAATAGCTTAAATTAGCTATTATTCTAATATTCCTTCTGTTATATAAGTTACCTATCCCTCTATTTAAATTATAAGGGTATTATTATTGATAAGGCAGCGCAAAGCCCTATTAGGCTTTGCCTTTATTATAGTGTTAGCTAGGTTATCTTTGCTATTTACCTATTAGATCTTAGAGAGCTTATAATACTTATATAACTAATAGAGAGCTATAATATTAATTATAAGGCGTTTTTCCTTTATAGTGCCTAGCTTCACTAAGCACTTATATAGCAAGTATAAGTCTATATATATTATAGTAGGTATAAAGTTAGTAATATCTAGCTTAGTAGTAACTTAGTATAGTATTAAAGTGATTATAAAGGCTAGGTTAGCACTAGTAACTATAGTATAGATCTCTAAGGCTAATATACTATAAGTAACCTATTTGCACTTTATAGAGCTATAATAGATAATATTACCGTGGATTGCAAAAGTAGTATTATTTATCATTTTATTAGCTAGTATAATAATATAGCCTAACTATAATATAAGATCCTAGTTATTAGCAAATAATCTATCTATAAATATAAATAATTTAGTAGTAAATAGTAATAGCATAATAAAGGTTAGGCTATAACTAAGGTTATCCTTTAGCTACTAGAAGCACTTATTAAGGATTATAATATCCTTATTAGCAGGATCCTAGTATTAGATAGCAGTTAATAGGTTAAAATAAGCCTCTAGTTAGCAAATTAAGGCTATATAAGCCCCTTTAGTATATTACTTAATATACTATTACTTTATTAGTGCTTTTATAATATTCTAAGCCTTTTATACTAGGTTAATCTTAGTGCCTTAACCCTTCTAGTATAGAATAATTACTCTAGTAGGTAATAGGGAGATTATTCCACTATTAAAGATAACTAGAATAGTAGTAGTAAGTTTCTCCTTATCTTTAACTATAAATTTAGCCTTCTAGAGCTCTTCTTCTTTAAGAGTTAAGAAAGAGATAGTTAAAAGTCTAATAGTATTATCTATTTATATACTAATAATAGTAAAGTGGGGGCTAGTATTATTAGTAATAAGGAGGTAAAGGTTAAAAGCAGAACTAGTTATCTATAACCTATTATAATAATAGGTGTTATAGGTAGCCTATTAATAAGTGCTAGCTTTAGTAATACTATATAAGAGTTTAATAACCTTTATAATAGTACTAGGGGAGTAGAGATTATAGATTTAGTTAGATAGATAGATATAAATATCTTATATAAGAGTAGTTTATAACTAAATATATACTTAGATAATATCTCTAAGCTAAATTAAATAATTAGAGCTAAGAGATAGCATAATAGCTAATAGGAGTTAAATACTATAGTATTAGATTATTAGTAATTAGGTTAAAATACTATGCTTATTAGTATTATTTATACTATAAATAATAAGGTAAAACTTCTTAAATGGAGTAGTAATCTTATTTTTAATCTTATTAACTATATAGAATTAAAAAAGATATCTATATTACTTAGAGGGATTATAGATCTTAAATTTAAAGACTTTATATTTAAAGAGAGTATTAATCTCCTTTTTATAGGATTTTTAAAAAAGAGAGCTATTAGTAGTAAGTTTACTAGACTTATATAGAGTAAGATAGAGTTTCTAATCCACTTTCTCCTTTATTAATAAGAATGTTAATAGGTTATTAACTTCTTACTTAAAAATATAAAAAAGATTAGTAATAGTAGTATTCTTTTAGGGTTATTCTCTATACTAGAGCAGGGAAAAAGCTAGAGAAGTACTTATAGGGGAAGTAACTACTAGTTTAGAGTTAGTATTAGTAAGATTTAGATTACTAGAATTATTAGGGTTATTATAAAAAGGTCTAATAGTAGTAGAGGGAAAGTCTTAGAGGCTATAGGAGAGCTAAATAGTAACTATTTTACCTAAAATAGCAACTAAATAGTAGAAACTCTATTATTTATCTTTTTTATAGTAGATCTAGACTAATAATTATAGTAGGAGGCAGGTAACTTTATCTATACTTAGGCTATTCTAAGTACTTAAAGTATTAGTAATTTTACACTTAGTAGTCTCTTTATATAAATTATTTATAGTAGTGTGAATTGCTTTAGCTCTAGCTATAATATCTAGTAAGGGTATTAGATTATTACTAATATATAGGTAAGCACTAAAAATAAGAAGAGTGGAAATAAGACTATTAGAGCTAGTAATATTATTAATAGCTTTAACTGCTATTTAGAGAGCAAGGTTAGGCTTAGTATAGAGAGCTTCCTGCTAAATAATAGTATAGATATACTAAAGGGGTTTATAGTATTATTTAGTCTTACTAATATAATAGTAAGCTTTAATAGATATAACTTTAACTATAATAGCTATAGATTTAGTATTATTTTTAAAGGTTTTAGTAGTAAAGTTTAAACTAGTATCTATAATAATATAATTAGAAGGTTCTTAGTAGATATAAATCTAGCAGAGGCAGAGAGTTTTCTAGGTAGTTTTTACTAAGAGATTAGATAAAAAGTAAGTAGTATTAAAGCTAGTAGTAATATTAATAATATATAGGGTTACTTTACTCTTAAAATATATAATATTATAGATAATCTTATAATTAAAGTTATAATTATCTTTTAGTGAGAATTTAAAGTATTAGAGTGTTCTAGCATTTAATTAGCAGTATTAGTAAACCTTAGTTAGCTGCTTAATTACTATAGTTTAAATAGGATAACTAGTATAGTAGAGAAGGGTAGCTAACTTAGTAATAGAAGAGTAATTAAATTAGTAGTAGAAGTATTAAAGTTTAATATCTATTAGATAGCTAGCTTAAATAAAAGTCTTCTTATTATTAAGAAGAAGCTAGACATAGCTCTATTTACAAATAATAGAGATAATAGTCTTACCCTATAGCAAATAATTATAGAGATTATTAAAATAGATATCTAAATAATCTATATTATTTAAGTAGAGGAAAAAAGAGGTATTAGATAGTATAATATAAAATACTATTTAACTAAATATAGTATTAACTATAATAGTGCTTAATAAGTTTTTATAAGGTTTATCACTAAAATACACTCTTACTTAGCTAGTATTAGCTTTATTTATCTTAATTAAGAGGTGAGAATATTATAAAGCAGTAACTTACTATTAGCTAGTAGGAGAGACTCTAGTAGCACCTAAATCTAGTATAATACTCTAGAAGACTTTCTCAGAGTATCTACTATTAAGCATAAACAGCTATATAGAGGTAGAGGTTCTAGGCAAAATAAGCTATATTAGAGATAAAAAGGGTATAGAATTAGTAGCAGGGTTAAAACCTATAACTATAAGGCAGCTTAGTTTAGTAGCAAATTAGTTAACTTATTACTATTAACTATAAAGATAGTATTAGTAATATAAGTAGTAAATTTATAGAGTAAACTAGGCTAAGATTTAATATTATAGTAGTAATCCTATAAATACTACTTAGTGTTACTATTAATATCTAAATTAGTAACAGGGAGGTCTTAATTATTATTATTATCTTTAAAATTAAGCAGAAAGGTGTTAAAGTTATCCTTAGTTAGGTTTTAAGAGTATTTAGACTTAAACTTATTAAACTCTTAGATATATTTATTAGCTAAGTGCTTCTATAAATAATAATCAGGCTTATAATAAATCTAGCAGTATTTAGGGCTATTTTAGTAGTTATTATATATTAGCTAATAATATAGGGGAGGTTCTTATTAGTTTAGCTAGTTTTAGCAAAATATACTATAATTAGAGCAATTTTAGTGGAAATTACACTATTAGTTGCTATTTTAGAAATATTAATCTATATATATTATATTAAACTTATTAAAGTCTTTAAAAGCTATAAATTAGATAGTAAGACTTTAATTAAAGTGGAAAGCAGTGCTAATAGATAAATAGAGGGTATTATATAGGTCTTAAAGGCTTATAGAGTATTTATAGAGGGCTAGTTTATACTTATAAACTTCCTAGTAGGTATTATAGATCTTATATTATAAAAGGGTATTACTAATATTATATTCTCTACTAAGTATAGGTCTAATAGTAAAGAGGGTATTAAATAGAATTTTAAGGTTTTTAGTAATAGATTTTCCAGGATTCTTATATATAAGATTAGATAATATAGTATTATCTTATAGTTTCTTATTAGTAATATAAAACTCTTTAGTTTTAAAGTAATCCTTTAATTATTTAATAATCTTAGTATATAGAGGTTAGGGGATCTAGTTTATAATATAATAGAAGTAGTATTACTAAGTATTACCCTTTAATATTAGAGAGAAAGCCTTAGCATAGTATTATAGAGAAATACTAGCTTTAGTATAACAGTCTTTAAAAATAAGCAATTTAGACTCTAAAATATCTATCTTATTACTACTATACTTAAGATCCTTATTATTATAAAACTTTATAAGATCTAAAAGTTAGTATAAAGAAGGTTCTTCTTTAAATAGTATTATTTAGATATATAAAGGGGGGTTCTAATTTTGCTTAAAATAGGCTTAAGAGGTGTTTTAAATATTCTAGAAGGAATTAGGTTTAGAACTGGAATAAGTCTATATAAGGATTTAGCAGGTTTAGAGTTATTAATAGAGCTTTAATAGGTAAGAGAAATAGATACTATTAAGGCTTTTAGTAGCTATATAGAAGTAATTAAAGTTAAAATAGAGTTATTAATATCTTTAGTGATTTTAGTAAAGAATTTAGAGTCTTAGATATATTCTTTAATAAATAAGAGATATTATAACTTAACTTTAGTAAAGTTATTACTAGTCTAAAAGTAGTAAGATAATTATTTAATAATATTAATAAGGTTATTCTTTATCTAGTTAGAGTTAATAATAATAAATACTCTATTAATAATAAGAGCTTTATAGAGAGCCTTAGTAATAGGTAAGTCTATATAGTTAAGAACTTTAATAATATTCTAGAAGTTATCGTTAAAGTAGACCTATAGTTATAAACTATAGATACTCTACTTAGTATACTTTATAATATAGTAGATAATATAGCTTATAATCTTTGCTAGGTTAGTCTCTTTAATATTAAAATCCCTAATTTTACTATATATATTAGAGTTAATAATAGCTTTAAAATTATAAGAGATAGAAATAATAGAGTAATACTAAGATTAGATAGGAGAGATAGAGGAGGTATCTTTAAATATAGTAGAAAGGAGAAACAGTAATTACCTATAGAAGAATTTAAGTAGTAGACTTATATTAGTATCTTATATATAGATATTTTTCCTAAACTATAGCTTTAGATATTAATCTATATATTAGATAACTTATAGTTATCTATATCCTTCTAAGAGTAGAAGAGTTTAAGTATTAGACTTATAATTATACTTTAAATATAGATATCTTCTCTAAGCTATAACTTTAAGTATTAATCTATTTATTAAGTAACTTATATTTAGCTATACCCTTCTATAAATCTAGTATTTCTTTCTCTTAGATAGAGCTTTCTAGTTTAGGCTTTCTTTATAAGAACACTTTCTAAAAAGGAAATACTTAGTACTTACTTTCTAAAAAAAGCTTTTTAAAAAGGAAATAAACTTAGAAGGGGTTTATTAAAGGGAGAAGGAGTTATTAGATATAAGAGAGGTTTATTAGTATATCTCTTAATCTTATTAACTCTTAGAGAGAACACTTTAATAAGGAGATTATCTCTTTTTCTTATATATACTTTTTCTTAACTCTTATAAGGAAACTCTTAGATTATTTAGTTAAAATAGGAGAGATATAAGAAAAAAGAGAAAAATTTAGGATTAAAATAATATTATTAACTAATCTAGGTAGTTTTTAATAAAAACTTAGAATATATCTTTTTGCTCTAGAAAAATAGATATTACTAGCTATAAGGCTAATTAAAATAGATCTGCTAGATCTTTACTACTAATAGAGTAACTACTAGCTAAAAGCCTTTTTACTACTTACTATAACTTTAAATATAATTAATATAAGTTTTAGATAAAAAGACTAAAATATCTTAAAAATAGTAAATATAGGAGAGAAGTTATTAAGATATAAAGAATAGAGAGTTATAGTAAGAGTAAAGAGCTATTTAAAGTAAGAGAGAAAAAGTAGAGAGAAATAAGGTAAAAATAGGTAGTAGATAGGATTAGCAGCTTAAAATTAGAGGGTTTAGCTTAGATAGTTATAATTAAACTAAATTAGGTAGTTACTACTAATAGTGAGGCTATAATATTCTAAATATCTTAGAATAGATAGAATAAAGCTATAAAGTTATATAATTAATATAATCTTACTATAATTATAATTTTAGTAAAAGAATTATAGTAAGACTTTTTAGCAGTTTATTAAGAGCTTACTGCTACTCTTTTATAGCAGGTAGTTAGAGCTTACTACTAATTAACAGGTTATTACTATTATTATTATAAATAAGAGGTTAAAGTAAAGAGTTTTAGTAGTAAGAGAGGAGAAAGAAGGAGGGGGAGGTAGTAAGGTTAGTAAGTAGTATAGATAAGTGCTAAATATATTAAAATATATTAAAATATACTAAATTTATTAAAAAAGACTTATAAGAGGTTAAAATTAGTAAAACTAGTAGTTTTAAGGTTAAATAGAGGGGGAGGAGGGTTTTTAGAGGCTTTAGAGGCTCTAAAACAGTGAGATTATTAGTAATATAGTATAGTTAAAGGGATAGAGTTTTAGCAGAGCTGAAATTATTAGTAATATTATATAGTAGAAAGGGTAGAGGTTTTAGCAGAGCTATAAAAGGTAGAAGAGGCTAAAGAAGGGTAGATATAAGGGGGAAAGTATATGTTTTTACTATATAATAAAGGATTATAATTATCAATTAGAGTAGTGAGGGTAAAATTATTACAGGGTGATCTATAATTATTAATAATAGTAAGAAATCTAAAACTTTACCCATAATATTAGTAATAACTTTAAAGATTATAGATTAACTATAAAAGCTAAATACTTAGCAGTTAAAACTAGTCTCTCTATTAGTATAATAATCTAAATAAGAGGAGGCCTAGAACTATCTAAGTAGTAAATAATTATTAAATAGAGGTTTAGAAGACAGAAGCAGAGACTATATACTTAGCTACTAAATCTAAAGTCTCTATTAGCTAATATTTAAAATCTAAGAAGTAAGATTATTAAGATAAGGAAAATATCTCTTTAGTTATTTATATAACCTTACTAATCTATAGTTATAAATAATATAATAGCAAGATTATTTATTATAATTATAGATAGTATAATAGTAAAGTTAACTACTAATTAGTGTTAGTTTTCCAAAATACTAATATAGTAAAGAGAGGGATTAGATAGAGTATAATATTAGTTTAAGATATATATATTAAAAAGAGAGATATTTAGAGAGCAGCTAGTATAAAGGAATAATATAGGCAGTTAATAGAGGCAGGTTATATAATATTAGAGGTTATATAACTGCTCACCTAACTAGATTATAGTTATTCTAGTACTGGGCTGTGAATCCTAGTAGAGGCCGGGATCTAACCTACCAGGCAATATAGGCAATTATTCCCATACCTCTATTCTATAAAATTTTAACTCTACCTTTTAGATCTAAGTTAAAATAGATATATTAAGCTTTATAATAAAAGTAATATTAAGCTAACTAGAAAAGAATATTTAGAAAGCTATTATATTTATATTATATAAGCTTTAAGAAGCTAAACTATAATATAATATTCTAGAGGCTAAACTAGTAGCTATCTATAATATAGTAATAAAGTAATAGTATTATTTACTTTACTTATAGTATTATATTTAATTTATTACTAACTACCTAAATTACTATTACCTAGCTAATAAGAAGATACTTAATAACTACTAAGTATACCTTTTATAAAACTTATTAATATTTAATTTTAAAATTAAATACTAGCTAGGTTACTAAAACCTAGCTAATGCTTTTTTAAGAAGACCTAACTATACCCTAAATAATATTAAGATAGATAAAGCTAGATATCCTATAACCTGCTGAAATATACTTCTATATTACCTATATCTATTATAAACCTAAAGTGGGTTTAAAATGTGAAAATAGTATAGAATTATATACTAATCTTATTCTGTGTTTAATATAGTTAAATTCTCCTCTTCTAAGATACTAGAGCTGCTTTAGTATACTTAGTGCTATTTATCTAACTCCTTAGCCTTCTCTTTTTAAGTTACCTATCTCTCTATATAAACTATTACTTTATTATTATTAATAAAGCGTTTAAGTATCTGATTTAGAGTACTCTTTATAAAAATATCTATAGAGTTATTATTACTATTAATCTATTATACTTTATAGATATCTCTCTTTTTATAGAACTATTAAAGTACTATAATATTAATTATTAGTTACTTCTCCTTTATAGTACTAAGCTTAATAAGGTATTTATATAGTAAGTATAAATTAGTATAGATAATTATAGAGATATAGAGTTTTTTGAGGTAGTTAGTGATTTTCTGGAGTGTTATTATAATAGCATAGATAAGGTCTATGCTAGTAATTATACTATAGACTTTAAAAGCTAGGGTATTTTAGGTAACTCTCTTATACTTTATTAAGCTAAAGTAAATAATATTACTATAGATTATAAATATATTATTATTTATTATCTTATTAATAAGGATAATAATAAATCTAATCTATAATAAGAGGTCTGAATTATTAGTAAAAGAGCTATTAATAAAAATAAATAGTTTAGCTATTACTAAGTTAATAAGTATAAATATAAGGCTATAGTTAAGGTTCTCTTTTTGCTATTTAAGGTATTAATTAAGTACTTTTTTATCTTTAGTAGTTAGCTTCTAATACTATATAGCTATAGATAGATTAAAGTATGCTTCTAGTTAGCAAACTAATATAATATATATACCTCTTGCTCTTTGCTAAATATATTACTGTTTTTATTTAGTTAAAGTAGCCTTTAGGTTAATAAGCTTAATCTTATTTCTTTATCCCTTTTAGTATAAAATAAGACTGCTGTTTTTATTTAGTATAATAATACTGCTATTAAATATTAGTAGGTTATTTAGGTTAAGTTATTATTTATCCTTTATAGTGAAGCTAGCTTTTATAACTTTATTATCTTTTAAATTAGAGAAACTTAGTGTTAAAAGTCTAATTATATTATTAGTTTATATACTAATAATACTAAAGCTATTAGTGGTAGTTAAGGAGATTAATAAGTATAGGTTAAATAAGGATTAATCTATTTTAATCTTTTCTCTATAATACTTATTATAGGTTACTTATTAATAAGTTCTAGTTTCTATAATACTATATAGAGGTTTAATAATCTTTATAATCTAATTCTTAGGGTATTTACTTTATATTTTATTTAGGAGGTTTGCTAATATTATCTTATTAAGCTCTATTTAGGATTAGATATATACTTATATAATATCTCTAAGCTATAGGATAAATCCTTTTGCTATAAGGGATAGCACTAAAGTAAGAAGTAGTTATTAGCTTACTCTTTATATTATTAGTAATTATATAAGGATTAAAGTCTTATTATTATTATTATAACTCTAAATAATAAGCTTTAATTCTTTATAAGGTTAGTTAGTCTCTTCTCTTTTAACTTTATAAACTATATAGAATTTAAAAATCTGGGTTTTACTATAAATAGTAGTGTTATAGGGGATAATTCTAAAAATACTATATTTCTAAAGCGTGGTTATCTTAGCTATTATAGAGGTGGAGAAAGGTTTTTCTAATATTATAATAATACTCTCCTTATATAGGTAGATAGTAAGGTTATAATCTAAATACTCTTTTACTATTAGGAAGGTTATAGTATTACTAATCTCTTAGCTAAGGGCCTTTACTATATTAATAATAAAAATAGTATTAACTATAGTATCCTCTTATCTATTCTAGTTTATAAAGTAGTTATTTCTTTATATTAGATCTATAGTAGGTATTATAATAGCTTCTATATAGTTTTTTAGTAATCTGCCCCTCTTATATAGAGGTGGAACTTTAGGTAATATTAATATTAGTATTAGTATAGTATTATTCTTATCTAGTCCTTCTATTCTTTTAGTATTCTAGTTTAGAGAGTTTCTTAGTATATTATTATTATTCTTACTAATATTATTAATATTACTAGCATTATACTATAGATAGATAATAGTTAATTAGAAGGTTTAAGGTCTATATAGGAGGTTAAGTATATAGGTCTTACTATTAATAGTAAGGAGTTTATATAGTTTTTACTATCTCTTCTTTTTATAGTAGATATATATAAGTAAGAGTAGTAGTAGCTATAGAGTTCTATATATATCTAGTCTATTATAGATAGTAAGAGCTTCTAAAACTTAGTATAAGGCCTAGACTTTTTAGAGATCTTTTATTACTCTTTATATAGTAGCTACTTATTTCTAGATTTCTAGAAATAGAGGGGATTTATTAATAAGCTATAGGTATACTTTAAAGATAAGTAATATTAGAACTAGGCTTTTTAGCTCTATAGTGTTATTAAAAGCTTTTAAAGCTATTTAGAGAACTATCTGATAATCTATATTAAAAAGGTTTTAGTAAATTATATTATAGACTCTTTAAAGGATTATATAATATTTCTTAACTTTATCTATAGAGTTATAAGCCTTAATAAAGACTTTAGTAGTAGTTATTAATATTAAATAGAGTATGCTATACTACTTAAATAAGCTGAAATTAATATTAATATTAGTAATTACTATATCTAGAGGTCTAAGATAGGTATAGATTTAGTATTATTTAAGTATGTTAAGTGCTATACTTACTAATAGATCCTATAGAAATCTTCCTATATTAAAGATAATAATAGTATTAATTATATAAAGTACTAGTTTTAAGTTAAGGTAAATAATATTAATAACTATAGTATAGTTAAAGTTATATTTATTTTTAAGAGTGAATTTAAAGTGATTTAGAGCTTCTATATTAAGTTAGTAATATTTATAAAACTTTATAAAATATTTAAGTATTTATACTTTAAGTTAGTAGCCTAACTACTATAAAACTCTATAAAGTTAGTAAACTAATAGATATTTAAAACGTTAATAAAGTTAGTATAACTTAGTCTCTATAAAGTTATTCTATATTAATATCTTCTCTATATCTAATAGTAGCTATAGATAACTCTATTTATAGATAATAGGGATAATTAGGTTTCCTTATTAAAAATAGTTTCTTAAATTATTAAATTAAATATCTAGTTTATCTATATCTATGAAGTATAGAAGAAAAGGGGTATTTACTGATATAATATAGAATATTATTTTCCTAAAAAGTATAGAGATAACTATTATTCTTATTAATTTAATTACTCTTTCTAGGCTAAATTTAATACTTACCCTTCTTATAGTAATAGGGTTAATTATAATACTAGGTAATTTAGTCTTTTTAAGTATAAAAAACTAGTTATAGCTAGCTATTAAAAATCCTATAGCTTCTATATTTAGGATAATACCCTAGAAAGTCTCTAAAGAATATCTTTTATTAAGTATAAAGATATTAATAGAGGTATTATTAGTTATTTATTTAAAAGGGTTATAGTGGGTAATTCTATAATAAGCTGCTTAGTTAAGTAGATACTTAGTAATAGTATTTATATTTACTAAATAAGTTACTTAGGTATTTAGGTTTATAAATTAAGTAAAGAATAATATTTACTCTTTATTATTAAATTATTAGTTCTCCTAACTATTATACCCTTCTCTAAGTAACTAGAGATATATCTTAATCTCTTTATCCTCCTTATTATTTATTATTAAATTATTATAACCCTTATCTTTAGTCTCTTTATATTAAGTAAGGAATTACTAGTAAGCTATCTTTAAAGTATCTTAAATTTATAAATTGCTTTAGAAATAGGAGTATGCTTTATCCCTCTCTTTTTATATATAGTTTATTAAATAGTAGTCTGTCTTTTTATATATATAGAATCTCTGCTTTTAGAGATCTTATTATTACTTTAAATTATCTTATTTAAAGTTTTAGTATAGATTAAAGTAGCTAAATTAATTATTCTAGCCTTAGCTATTATATTTATAATCTATTTAGTATTACTTAGTATAGTATTATAGTTATAGAAATAATTAACTATTTCTAAATATAATTATATTACTAATTATAACTTTAAGCTAGTTATAGAGGCTCTTAGACTTTATTATAGGGTTTATAGTAGCTTATTTATATTTCTTAACCTCTTAGTAACCTTAAAGGAGTTAGTTATATAAGGTTTTATTACTTTTATAGATAGTATCTAATATAGGTTATATCTTTATAAAAGTATTAATTAGTAAATCTAATACTTTAAGCTTTATTATAGATAGATTATTATTTATAACTAATATAAATATAGTAGTATTCTATTTAGTAAGGTGTACTTATTTAAATTTCTCTATTTTAAAACGTTTACTAAGCTTAGTAATAATCTAGTCTAAGTTAAGATAAGGCTAAATTTAGTAAATTATCTTATAGTAATAATATAATACTCTTTCTTTAAGTATAATTAGAAAAGTAAATAGTATTTATTTCTTTATAAGGCCTATACTCTTATATATATCTTAGAAGATATAGAGTTTTAGCTTTAGTATATTTATATCTTTACTACTATATTTTATCTTATTAATATATAGCTTAGTTAGGTTTATAAGTTAGTATATAAGTAAGTATATATTATTTTTAAGTTTAATTTAAGTATTTATAATACTTAGAGTAGAGTTATATTTAAGGTTAAACTAAGGTTAACTAGTTATAGAGCTTTATTATTTATAGATATATTCCTTTTATTATTAGTCTATAAAGATATAGACTTTGCTCTTTTCTGATTATTACTACTTATAATCTCTTTAGTAAAGTCTTTATTTTTCTATAGCTTTATAAATATAGTATTCTTGCTTATTTATTTTTCTGCTTTCTTAGTTATCTAAAAGTAGAAGTTATACTTTATAATAATTATAAAGAGTTAATCTATAACTTATAGAGAATTATAGGTAGTATATACTCTACTTATTATAAAGTAGTTATAGAGTTATTAAATAATACTTATAGTAGCTTAGTTTTAGAATTTAAGTAGTAGATTAATAAAGTTATATATAAACTCTCTCTATAAAGCTATATCTATAAAGCTATTAGCTTTATAGATCTTAAAGCAAAAGAGGATTTTAGTGTTTATCTCCTTCTCTATAGTTTTATTACTAAATTTAAATATTTATCTCTAGTTATAGTTATTTATAAATATCTTTATATTTAGAGAGATTAGAGGTTCTATAATAAGTTAATAGTATAAAGTTACTATAACTAATAGGTCTAACTATAGTGTTAATTAGCTAGATATAGAAGGATTTACTATAATAGTTAATAATATTATATAAAAGGAGGTAAATAAATATCTTAGTGAGGTTTTAGCTAGTAGAGTCTCTAGTTAAAGCTTTTACTATAGTATAAGTCTTTCTTATTTATACTAAGGTAGCTAGTTCTCTAGTTACTAAGTTTAGTATAGTTAAAGTAAAGTTTTATATCCTTAGTCTTAGTAATATCTCTTATAGATCTATAAAGTAGTATAGCTATTATTTAGTATTATCTTCTTCTATTATTTCCTTTAAAATACTAGGTTTATTATTAGTAGTGAGGATATTATAAGTTATATAGTAATAAGTCTTATTACTTACTATAGTATTATTATACTTACTATAAGTAATAATCCTTAAGCTGCACTCCTATCTATAAATTAAATAGAAAATATACTTTATTATTTTAAGGTATAAAGGGATAGATATTCTTATTTTGTACCTCTTAGTTAGGATAATCCTAGGTTTAGGTAGGTATTAGTAGCATTAATAATAATACTATAGGTTGTAATAGTATTTTAGTATCTTTTTGCTATATCTACTAGTAGGTTATTTACTATATATTAAATAATATATTATTTTAGTAGAAAGTTATTAGTAGCGTTAGGTATACTCCTTATTTAGGTATAAGTTATAGTTCTGGGTTAAAAGTAATTCCTCCTTAATAATTATAAAGTTAATAGTAATACTTATCTTATAGTAAGTGATTTAAGCATTCTAAGTAAAGGTCTTATAATATTCTAGTATATATAAGTATAGATATTATAGATTTCTAGTGTTTTTAAAGAATAGTAGTATAGATATAGAGAGGATAGATCTTAAGCTTAAATATAGTAATCTTATTAAGATAGATAATTCTATAGTAGTACTTTTATTATATTAGCCTAGGCCTCTAGCCACTATACAGTGATTTTACCTGCTTTATAACAGACCTTCTAACTCTGCGCCGCGCCTCCTGATAATACACACAGCCTTCAGTCACGTGATTATAACTATCCTAACTATAGCCACACTTATATATACCTATCTATAGCCTTATAATCCTTAACTTCACAGTTTAATAATAACATAGTTTTTGATTGCTTAATTACTACAAACTACTAAACTGTTAACTTATTCTCTTGCCTATTACCTGCGCTACTATTAAACGCTGCCTCTATTACTGCTTTGTCTGCTAGTTCTCTTATTTAATTAGGCTAACTAATACCTTTATAGCTATGCTGTTATTAGCAATGCTCTCTCTGTTTAGTGCAAGCTATACTCACTAATATTCCCCTATAAGGCTGCCTCTGCCTTAGCATTATAGAGGGCCTGTTTGAAAAAGGGCTAATAGATAGGGTATATAATAACCTATTTAACTTCTAAAGCTATATTTGCTTGTTTTTATATAATATAACTATACATATTAGTATCCCCTATAGGAGTATTAAGGTAAGCTCTCTTAAGAGCTATACTAATAATATACTCTTTATATAAGCTGGGTTAGTTAAAGAAGGAGGAGTTTTTATTAATTATATTAATACTAAACTCTATAGTAATCTGGTTTATATTGCTAGTAATAATAGGTATATCTTATATATACCTAGTATATTAATATACTAGATATAGTGCTACTATCTTAGAGGATTTATTATAAGTTATAGGATAAGAATAAGAAAGAGGGATAGGTATAAAGCCCTGCTTATAGAGCTTTTTATGCTTCTAGCTATAAGAACCTCTTAGAAGGTTAAGGAGTTATCTCTTATATATATAGCACCTTACTAAAAGGTTAACCTTTAAATAAGGAGTTATCAGATATCTTATATAGTAGTGTTTACCTTACTAGAAGGTTTACCTTTTAAGCGTTTTTTATAGCACCTTGCTAGAAGGCATTTCTAGGTTATAAGAGCCTTAGTAGCCTACTTAGCCCTAATATAATTAGCTCTATTATATATAGTATAGTATTATCTATGCTATTACTATTCTACTAGTCTATTTAGCTAGAGTATATATCTGACTTTATATAAGGGTTTGCTTACTAGCAGAAACATATTAGGTTCCTATATTATTATTCTTAACTAGTAGAGGGTATAGGTCAAAGTGCCTCTATAGTGTTTCCCAAATTATACCCATAAACTAAGTGAATTTATCATAGTCTTTTTTACAGGGAGCTGCGTTATAACTATAAACTTAATTATATTAGCCTATTATAATATTTATAGCTTTAGTATTTATCTATTATCTCTTTTTCTTATTATTTAAGCAGTATTTATAGGTAATAAGTTATATTAATAAAGTGATTATTTATATAATAGATATAGAGGTATATTAAGGTCTTTGAGATAGATATACTATAAGCAAACCTACCCTTTATACTTAATAACCTAGGTAGTATAAAGATAAGTTCCTTATATACTAGATTATAAACTTAGTATAGGAGTTATCACTTTATCTCTTTAAGTAATATTCTTACTAATCTATGGGAGTTAAGTAGTATAATATATAAGGTTAACCACTAATTAGTATTAGTTTCACGCTAGATTAAGGTTTATATAGGACTTAGAGCTTCCTCTATATATATATATTAAAAGCCTATAAGTTAATATATATCTATTTAGAAGTTCCACTTAACTATAGAGGCAGTAGTGTTAAACTATATATATATGCTCTGCAATAGGTTATATAACCTTATATATATCTATCAATTACAGTGCGTATCCTGCCGCTTTGCGGGTTATAGTGTTAGCATAATAATAATATTAAACTGCAGACTACTTCTATATCTATACTAGCTATATAAGATAGAATCTAGAACTTACTTATCTAGAGACTAGAGATAATAAAGCTGCTATATAAGTCTAATAAGACTTATAGTAAGTTCTATAACTAATAAAGAACTTTTATTATTTTTATAATAGAAGACCTTATTCTACTTTTTATAAAAAATATTAAATAAAGGTAACTTTCTTAGAAACTTTTTAATAAATACCTAGGCCTATTTAGAGTCTACTAAGTAATTAATAGGGAAAGAGTCTATAAATTATAGATAGATACTAATTACTAAGTCTATAATATTTTTGCCCTAATATAGTTAGAACTCTTTTTTAGTTTAGCTATACTTCTATAAAATATCTTAATTAATAATAATAATAATAATAATATCTATATAGTAGACTATACAATTACCTATAGGGGTTCTAGATAGAACCATTAATATCTTATTAAGTAAAAGGGTTATAGTAATTAGATAATTTATAGAAGCTATAATAGAATATTATAACTAACTTATAAGAGGTTTATAAAGCAAATTTAGAGTTATAATAGTTATAAATATAGAGAGAAGCACTAGATAAGCAGTAGTTATATAGAAGTAGGGTATACTAGCTAGGTATCTTAATTTAAGGATAGCCTAAAGGCTCTTAATAAGGTGAGAAAAAATAAGGATAATTTATAGAAGCTATAATAGAATATTATAACTAACTTATAAGAGGCTTATAAAGCAAATTTAGAGTTATAATAGTTATAAATATAGAGAGAAGTACTAAATAAGTAGTAGTTATATAGAAGCAAAGTATACTAACTAAATATCTTAGTTTAAGAGTAGCCTAAAGGCTCTTAATAAGGTAAGAAAAAATAAGAAAAATACCTAAAGGTTAATAATAGTTACCTAGAGATAACTATTAACCTATTAGAAGTATTTCTAAAAAGAATTTAATTTACTAAATATTAATACTCTTCTCCTTAATATTATTACTCTCCTCCTTAACCTCCTTATTATTCTCCTCACTCTCTAAAGAGGTAGCTAAAGTATTATAATTTTAAGAATAAAGTTAGAAAATATTTTTATAATACTAAAGAGATACTAAGATAGCACTAGGGAGGTATTAGGTATTTATAACCTTATTATAAATATTATTAAATTCTTATATATATAAAGATTATATAATAGTGAAACTTAGCTAGTTAGTAGCTAGGGTTTCTATAATTAAGTAGTAATAGGTAACCTCTTTATAATACTTCTTAAGGAGCTTATTCTAAGCTTTAATAGCCTTAGCTAGATACTTAGTAACCTTAGTAATATTCTCTAAGATATTTATTTAGTACTTAGCTTATATTTAGTCTTACTTAGCTTTCTTAGCTTTATACTTTTTAGCTAATATTTTAGCTAAGTTCTTTTTTAACTAGAGAGCTTTCTTAGCTACTAGTTAGATAGCTTTAATTTGTTTTTAAAGAATAGTTAGCTATAAAATAACTAGGTAATTACTAAGTACTTATCTTATTCTAAATATATTAGTTAGTAATAAAAAGCTCTTTAATAATAGTTTTAAAAAGCTATTTAAGATAATTAGACATAGCTATTATACTATAGATAAGCTATAAATAGTTAGTAACTAGATATAACTATAAATATAGCTAGAATCTATATTAATATAGAGCTTATTACTATTTATATAAATATAGTATTAATATTTATTAAAGGCTATTAAAGTAATATAATTAGTAACTAAACTTAAGAAATTAACTAGAAAAGTATTAAGTAAGTAATAGTTATATATTAATACTTTTATAATATAGAATAATATTATTAACTAGCTTTTAGATAGCTTAGGCTTAAAGATAGTAATTATAGAAGTATATCTAGAGAATATTAATAGATATAATAGAGGTAATACTTTTCTTATTAAAGAATAAGGATTTTTACTAATTTTTATTAATATTCTTAGATATAATAAAAGTTAATAGATTTATATTATAATTAGAATAAAGTAATTAGAGAGATAGAGAGAGATTAATAAGAGGTTAGTAATAATATTAATATTATAATCTAGAAAAGTAAAAGAGAAAAAAGATTTAATAATAGAAAATTAGTTAGTATTTATATATTATCTATTAATACTAACGCTAGTAACTTATATAATTAAAAGAGAAATAATCTTAAAGTTAAAATATTATTTAATATTTCTATAATAAGTTAGATATTAAGTAATCTATAGCTAATTACTAATAGTTCTCTATACTATAATAAAGAATCTATTTATCTATAAAAAGAGTATACTCTTAATAATATTATAAAAACTATATAAATAAAGTAACTTAAGAGAAATATATTACTTTAAAGAGTAAATTTAAAATATCTAAAATAAAGCTTAATAATAATAAGTTTTAATACTACTTTATAAATAAAAAATACTATTTTTAGAGAGATATCTAGCTATAATACTATAAATAACTACTAAGTAATCTATAACTTAATAATAATAGAACCTTATTAAAAAGAAAATAGTTTCTTAGAAATTAAGTATAAAGCTATAAAGATAGTTAGAATAGAGAATAAAAGCCTTATTACTAACTTATTACTTCTCTAAGCTACTTAACTATTTAAAGAAAAGCTAATATAGTTAGAATAAGAAATATTAAATTCTAGATTTATAGATATTATAGAGAACTAAGACTAAGATTTATTACTAAGTAATTTATAGATAATTACTAAGTAATTACTAACTTAATAAGTTTTAAAAATAGATCTATTAGAAAAAGCAGATTATATTATAAGCTAGAATAAGGTTTTAGTTAGAATAAGGAATTAAAGCTCTATAAAAAGATTTAGTAAACTAGTTAGAGTAGTTTAATAGATATCTTTAATAATAAAGAGGCACTAAGTGCTTACTAAGTACTTTTTAAATAAGCACTAGCTCCTACTCTTAGGTTTTAGGGAGCTAGAGAAGAATATTTAACCTTAGTTATACCTATCTATGCTAACTTCCTCACTCTGCACTATATACTTATAATAGATATTGCAGTGTGAAATATAATTAGCTAGCTAAGAAGGGGTTATTAGGTCTGGGAATACCTATGTTATATATCTAATGTTCTCGTTGGACCGTCCGAGTAGGGATCATAACATAAACTGACAAGGGACAAGGTACGTAGACAGAAGCTTATTTCACTAGCACAGAAATAGTGTGAGTAACGGAGATGTAGCAACAAGGGTTCGCGCAGGCTTCGTTGCGGATACTTAAGGCCCTTTCCTCTCCATAAAGGTCTAGGTCTAAGAAATGCGCTAGTTAGGTCTCTATATACAGAAATAAGCCGCGTTTTATCTGCAAACCAGAGCAATTTGTAAGTCAGGAATGCCTCCACCCAGCTTTCATTAACTCATACTCGAGGATGCCCAGCAAATAGTTATCAAGTATAAACGAAAACCAGCTTAGGGTTAGGGTTAGGGTTAGGGTTAGGGTTAGGGTTAGGGTTAGGGTTAGGGTTAGGGTTAGGGTTAGGGTTAGGGTTAGGGTTAGGGTTAGGGTTAGGGTTAGGGTTAGGGTTAGGGTTAGG